>JAVJIF010000674.1:0-148848 GCA_038442645.1 Agave tequilana | reverse complement strand
CTAAAAATGTCCAACAGACAAGCCACTAAGAAAGCAGAGTTCCAACATCTAGACGCGTGGGCCCGAAGCCCGCGTCTCAGCATCAGGCGCGTCGGCCCGAAGCCCGCGTCTCAGCATCAAGGCGCGTCGGCCCGAAGCCCGCGTCTCAGAACAAGGCGCGTTGGTTCGACACCCCGTCTTAACACCATGACGCGTTGGCTTGACACCCGCGTCTCAACACCATGACGCGTTGGCTTGACACCCGCGTCTCAACACCATGACGCGTTGGCTTGACACCCGCGTCTCAGCACCAAGGCGCGTTGGTTCGACACCCGCGTCTCGGTTGCAACTACCCGGATTGCGGGGCCAATCACCGCGCATGTAGTGGGTAGTGGCCCTCATTGTGGAGCGTTTTCAGGGGGCACGTTCACCCCCTGAGACCCCTATAAATAGCCTTGTTCGCATCAACAAACGGAGGACGACGACGACAATTATCGGGCAAAGGGACAGACGCACGATCGTTGGGCAAGAAGATCATCAACAGAGAGAGAAGACTCTTCAGCGAGCTTACTGAGTACTAGCCGCTCTTTGCCTACCTTCTCTTCTAGAGTTTGGTAGACGGAGCTGAGTTACTCTCCTCTACCTGCCAAGGAGAAGATCCCTCGACGGTCCAGAACGGTCATCTGGTCAACGGAGAACAAGATTCACTCTCCACCGCCACCCGAAGAAACCCAGCACTAAACAAAGGGGGAATTCAAGATTCAATATTCCCCCTCCCTTATAACCGGAAGATTTAGCCTGTTGTAATTTTTCATCTGATTCAAGGAAATTTTACTCCAGCCCCTTTTCCGTGTCAAACAAGAGATGGCGACTCCGCTGGGGAATCTGTTTGTTACCGACGAACATGTTGTGGCGCAAGATGACGTCCACCACGAGGGAAAGATGGTCGAATCGCTCGTTGTCGAGTTCGACCAGGCGAAGTACGAAGAGTTCCTCTCTTCTGGCTCCAAGAGCCCAAAGACCCCGTCTGCCGCCGGGTCTCGACAGGGAATGGCCTCGAAGCCCGATCGGTGGCTTTCTCGAGCTCCTCTGCTGCCCACTGTGCCCAGCAAAGTTCACGCGCGTCCACGCCTCTCAGCAGGCCCGCGTGATCCCAAGCACAGTTGCTGTTGCGACCAACTCCGTCGCACAGAAGACCCGCGTCAGCGTCTCTCAGGAGACCCGCGTGGTCAAACTTCCTGGTGCCCAGCATCAGGATGTTGTTGGTTTCTCTCCACCTCCCTCGACGCAATCGAAACGTTGAGCGTCGACAGAGGAGACGTGTGCGCGTCAGCTGCAAGTCGGAACCGTTGGTTTTCCAACTGAAGCTGAACGCGACGTACAGTCTCGCACCTTGCCCGCGTCGCGTCCAGTACGTGAAATCCGTGTTTTGGCGGCCCAAGCGCGCAACTCCTCAAGTTGAGTCCTCTGAGGACCAACTTACCAAACGCCAGAATGAAGCTTCTGCGTCTCGTCAAACGCAAGAAGCACGCGCCCAGAGACGAGGCGCCCTACAGCCCACTCTCTCTCACGCGTCTCTACCCAGACGCACCAGGCAACAACGCGTAATCGCGTCTCATCTCAACAGAGACGCCAGACGCGTGTTCCACAGCCGAGACACGGAAACCGCGTCTCTGAAGTCTGCGTCCAGACTGCACAGCACAGGGATGCCTCCCGTCTTCGACGTTGCGAGGCTAGTCTCTTTAATCCCCCTCCTATGGATTTGAGGGATTACTTGACGAAGAAAAGAAGTGCCCATCAGGACACTTCGTCGTGCTGCTGTCAACGGCTTATCTCCATGCTCTCGGAATGCCGTTGAGGATCAGGCGTATACCAGCAGTCTTTGGTCAGACAGCTGACCCTGATTCCTCCGTCAGCTAAAAGAAGACGCTCCCACAGAAGGAGAACCTTCTCTGACATTGAGTACCCGGAGCTCACTGCAAATATGACTAGCAGGAGCAAGGGAAAATAAATTGCAGTCGGCTCAGATGACTCTGAATCTGACTCTGAACCGGAAGGAGTGTATCGACACACTCGTACCCGGACGGGGGCCATTCCCCCAATTGACTACAACGCCTTAGCCCACGGCGTTAAAGTGAACGATTCCCACTCCGCTGTAGTGGAATCAGGGCTTCAAACTCGTCCGTTGAGAAGGAGACCTCTGCCTACATGACAGGCACTCCTGAGGACGGCAAGACGTATAGAGCAGGTCCAGAAAGTACAAATGGACATGATTATTTCTCAGCAAGCGTCGATTGACTCCCTCAAGCAGGCGATTACACAACTGCTGGAAGACAAGAGGAGATCTCCTCCTCGAAAGTCAAAGGCAAAGGGAGAAAGGGAGAAGCTCATCTTCCGAACCTTCTGAGGAGGCGCGACGATCTACTTCGAATTCGTCCAAATCTTCGTCGCACGACCCAGAGAAGGCTCATACTAAAAGAATGAGTCAACTGGAGCAGCGCCTTGAGGCCCTTACCAACCGCAAAGGCCTCCAAGAAGCGGGATGTCCCCCGCCCTATCCGGCTGAGTGGGATTCAGTCTCGTACCCTCCTAAGTTCAAGGCTCCAACCCTCCAAGCATTTGACGGGAAGGGGTCCCCCAACCAGCACATCTACTACTTCAAATCCCAGACCGGAAATGTAGTAGATAATGACGCCATCCTGGCGCGACTGTTCATCGCACCCTGAAAGGGTTGGCTTTTGAGTGGTTTATGAAGCTCCCGGAGGGTTCTATCAAGAACTGGGGGGATCTGGAGAAGCTGTTCTTAACACGCTTCTTCGAAGATGACTCCGAAGTCACGATGCCCACCCTTTTAGCTACCAAACAGCGGAGAGGGGAGTCCGTCAAATCTTTCGGAAAGATTTCAGAACACGGCACTCCGGTGCCCAAGCGGTATGACCCAGGCCACCCTGGTGGAAACATGCCGCCACAATCTCCAAACCTCACTCCTTGCTCAAATAGGAGTTGCTGAAAGCCGCACCTGGAAGCAGTTAGTCCAACAAGGTGAACAGGCTGAGGAGATTGTTGCCCGTGTCAGGGCAGAGGAAGGCAAGCTGCGGCCGGAAAGGTCGACAAGGCGTGCACCGGCACCAGACACATCCCTCCAAACAAAGCGGAAGGATAACTTGGCGACAGAGACCAAATCCCCCGCCAAACCTCAAACAGGCAGGGCAAGTGGCTCTTCAAGCCAGCCACGCCCCAACAAGCAGTATTCCTTCAAGGAGGAACATGTCGATTCGCTCTTCAAGCTACTCAACAAGAGCAATCGGCTGAAACTCCCTGAAGTTAGACGCCCAGAGGAAGTCGGCAAGACCGATAATCCCAACTACTGTATGTACCACAGAATGTTGGGACATCCTACCAAAAGCTGCTACGTCTTCAAGGACATTCTTCAGGCTCTGATTGACGCGGAGGTGTTAAAACTCCGACCAGAGCAGAAGAAGGTGACGGCCAATGTGACGTCGGTTCTCCAGTTCGGGAGACAACCTCCAGCGCCTGCGGGGGTAACTCCTATTCCAAGGGGAGAATTAAGAGTGGTCAACACAGACCCTCACCAGCAGCAGGAGAAGGGCTTGGTACCCGTCCCTACGTCTCAAGGGGAAATCATGTGGGTCCACCCTGACCTAGTGGACGGCCAGCAGTGGACTACTGTGACCAACAGGAAGTCCAAAGGCAAGGGCAAAAGCTTCGTGCTGCCATGTGGTATGTGCCTCCTCCCGAGAAGCAGAGGATGATGTTCCCTCACTGACTGATTCAGAAGAGGAAACAATAGTCTTGGCCGCAGAACCCAATCAACCGATGACGGGAACTCGTTCGGGACAACCCTACTTGAAGCAGTACGGCGAAGTGGCGGTAAACCCTCCGCAACCGGCTGCAGAGCCAACTAGGCCCTCCACGAAGCCACCGGTGGAGAAGCAGAAGGAGACTCGATTCTCTCGAGCCCTTCAAAGAGGCATCGCGGAAGGGTCTTCGGCACCTTACCGCTTTGATGTCCTGGCTCAGCTGGCCAACATTCCGGCACGCATTACCTTGTATGAACTTCTTAGACTATCAAAGTCGACCAGGGAAGCTCTACAAGAAGCTCTGGCAAATGCTGAGGTCTTCATGACCCAGGTGCCGAAGGAGGAAGATGTAGAGGATTGCCTCCACACTTCCCAGAATGCCCCCTGCATCACCTTCATGGCAGATGATATGCAGGTGAAAGGGAAGCATGATCGACCCCTGTACTTCACAGGTTACATCGGATCATCTGAGGTGAACCGCATTCAGGTAGATCCAGGGTCCGCATTGAGCATTATGCCCCGCCGAGTCATGCAACACCTCGGCATCCCTACCCACCGTCTGAGCCCTACACAGACGACCATTTACGGGTTCAATGCCAACGGTACCCGTCCGATGGGGAAGATCAAGCTCAAGTGCCAGATTGGGAGCCTCAAGTCGGAGGTGACGTGCTACGTCATCGATGCCGACACTTCCTACAATCTGCTGCTGGGACGACCATGGATCCACCGCAACTCCATCGTTCCCTCCACTCTTCACCAAGTCATGAAATACATTGACGCGAGTGGGAAGGTGCAAACGTTGGTTGCCGAAAGGTATCCGTTCAAGGGGGTCAAGAATTATTTCACGGATTCCCTCTTATATCAGGATCCGGTGGATGAAACCCCGCAACTGGAGGCGCCAGACTCTGGTAATGAGGCTGACACTGAGCCCGAGCAAGAAAAGTGCCTGTGGGAGTTAGAACCACTTGTAAAAGCACTAATAAGCTCGATGTTGATAATACCACCGACGATGCAGGCGGTTGGTATATTAATGAGAATCTAGACTTTGAGTATTTTTCTGCGTGTGCATCCGATTCAATACCGTCGGATACTACTACCGACGTAGACGATGACATCTGGTCGCAATGGATGCTTTGACATCATTGCATGTACCAGTAAAATCATCTTTCGGGACATACCAGGATAATGGCGATGCGCAGGAATCTATATTCATAGTTCCGACAAGACGAAAAGGCCAAAAACTAATTCTTTTTGGGCGAATGACGACTGAACCAACTCCCCGCGAAGAATCGAAAGCGAGGAGGAATCCCCTCAGCTCGACCATTATAATCAAAAGCACTCACAATAATGAAGCGAATGGGGTATGATCTAACCAACAAACCCGGGTTGAACTTCGACAAAGGAAGGAGAACCCTGCTTCGATCGTTTGTGCCGAAAGGGAAAGCCCCTGATTATTATCATCGGACGCGCAGGGGGTTGGGCTATGTATCAACTCCAATCCCATCGGCCTCTGGTTCTCAAGAATCATCGAGCAACGATCACTCTTCAGACACATCATCTTGGGAGTCAGATGTCAGTGTCGGCAACATCTTCAAGGAACTGTCAGTAAACATGATTTCGACAAGCCACCTGGAAGATGAAAATGAAGAAATGATCCAAGCTGATACAGATCCTTGGATCAAACATTTAAACGCTCTTTGGGACATCCGCTTTGAACAGCGCGAGCCACCCACAGAAGACAAGGTTGTTCAGATCAACCTAGGAGATGAGGCTAACCCTAAGCCCATCTTCATAAGTGACGGCCTGTCGCCTTCAGAGAAGAAGGATCTAATATCTCTTGTACAAGAGTATATAGATGTCTTCGCCTGGAACTATGAGGACATGCCAGGGCTTGATCCACAAGTGGCCATGCACCGCCTCAACATCAATTTGGACGTAAAACCTGTCAAACAACAGCAGCGACGGTTCCGTCCCGAAATAATGGAAGCAATTCAATCAGAAGTTAGAAAGCTCATCGATTCTGGCTTCATCCGAGAAGAACAACATCCCGACTGGGTAGCCAACATCGTCCCCGTCGCCAAGAAGAACGGGAAGATCCGATCTGCATCGACTTTCGCGATCTGAACGAGGCCTGCCCCAAAGACGAATTCCCATTGCCAATCACAGATGTCATGATTGACAATACTTGTGGATTCGAACGAATGTCCTTCATGGACGGATTCTCAGGATACAATCAAATCAAGATGTATCCTGATGATGAAAAGCATACCTCCTTCAGGACACCTCTAGGAGTATATTGCTACACCGTCATGCCCTTCGGACTGAAAAATGCAGGGGCAACATACCAAAGGCCATGAATGCTATTTTCTATCAGCAAATGCGGAAACGGTGGAATGCTATGTTGACGACATTGCAGTAAAAAGCCGCACTAAAGAAGATCACATAGCCAATCTGAAGGTGGTCTTCGACATCATGCGGGCTCATCAGTTGAAGATGAATCCTACAAAGTCTTTCCTGG
The DNA here is from genome assembly GCA_038442645.1 of Agave tequilana. NCBI lineage: Eukaryota > Viridiplantae > Streptophyta > Magnoliopsida > Asparagales > Asparagaceae > Agave > Agave tequilana. The sequence goes on along the minus strand of JAVJIF010000674.1, from coordinate 142,530 downwards.
GGGTGGCTAGTGGCAAGTTCTTAGGATTTGTTGTAACGTCCACCGGAATTCATTTGGACCCAGAAAAGGTTCGCGCTATCCAAGAGATGCAACCCCCTAGAAATCTCAGAGAACTCAGAGGATTGCAGGGACGATTGGCGTACATCCGCCGGTTTATCTCGAACCTCTCCGGAAGATGCCAGCCCTTCGCTAAGTTGATGAAGAAGGGTGTCTCGTTCATTTGGGACGATGCTTGCCAACAAGCGTTGAGGAAATCAAACAATACCTCACCCAACCACCAGTCCTGGCAGCCCCGGTGTCCGGAAAGCCTTTCCTGGTGTACGTCCGGACAATGGACCATTCTTTGGGAGCTCTACTAGCTCAGAATGATGAAGAAGGACGACGGACGAGAAGGCAATCTACTATCTGAGTAGAACAATGATCGGAGCCGAACATCGGTACAACCCGATCGAGAAGGAATGTTTGGCACTAGTGTTCGCCATTCAGAAAATGCGACACTATCTGGTAGGCCAGACTATAAATGTCATATCAAAAGTCAATCCTTTGAGGTTACTTATGACAAAGCCTTCTTCACTAAATGGCCGGCTGGCAAAATGGGCCATGTTGCTATCCCAGTATGATATGCACTTTCTGCCGCAGAAAGCCATTAAGGGACAAGCGGTGGCAGACTTCCTAACTGAACACCCAGATCCGAGGGCAGCCAAAGTCTACGAGGATCTCCCAGACGAAGTGGCCGAAGCCTACCTGACTCAGACATCGTTCGAAAGTCAAGTGTGGCAACTTTTCTTCGACGGTGCATCAAGGACAAGCCCCAAGGGACACGTAGTGGCGGGGGTAGGAGTAGTACTTGTCTCCCCACAAAATTATGTGATACCCCGAGCTGTCTCACTAACGGAGCCTTGTTCCAACAATGTGGCGGAATACAATGCTCTATTGATTGGGATGCAGCTCGCCGATGAGATTGGCGTTAAAAACCTCGAAGCATACGGTGACTCTAAACTCATCGTCAGTCAAATTCGCGGGGAGTACGAAGTCAGACATGAGGACTTAGTACCCTATTACAACGCAACTATCCGCATGGCCGAGGGTTTGCTAACTTCTACATCGACCATGTACCGCGCAGGCAAAATGCGCACGCCGATGCACTCGCATCCCTGGCAGCCTCCTTAGCTCTTCCAACTGGAGCAATGGAGAAGATATTCGTCTACAGCCACGACCTGTATTGCCCGAAAAATACTCTCAAGGACTATCATGAGTCAAAGGGAGATTGTCGAGGCAAAGAAGTGCTGGAATTGTCGGCCGGTCCAGAGCTTAAAGACTGGCGATTCCCCTACATCGACTATGTCTTGTACGGCATCCTGCCTGAGGACACCAAGGAAGCGGCTGCCATTCGAAGGAAAGCCCCTAAATTCTACTATAATGCGATCACGCGAACATTGTATCGTCGATCGTATGACGGAATCTTACTTCGGTGTCTCTCACCAAAAGAGGCCCAGGAGGTATTGAAAGAGGCTCACGACGGTACGTGCGGAGCCCATCAACCTGGCCCAAAACTGGCACATCGACTCCAAAGGTTGGGTTACTATTGGCCCAAGATGGTTGCCGACGCCGTCGCCTATGCCAAAAGATGTCATGCTTGCCAAATACATGGAGATTTTATCCATCAAGCACCAGGGTACCTCCACTCTACGACCTCTACATGGCCATTTGAAATGTGGGGGATGGATGTGGTTGGTCCTATCAGCCCTCCATCATCAAAAGGACATCGGTTCATTCTAGCAATAACCGATTACTTCTCCAAATGGGCCGAAGCCATTCCTTTGAAGGAGGTGAAGTCGTCCAACGTGATCAAGTTCGTAAAACATCACGTTATTTACCGTTTCGGTGTACCTCGGCGGATTGTCCATGACAATGGACCCCAGTTCATCAGCCAGGCGTTCCAGAGATTCTGCGCTAAGTTCAGAATCCAGAGTGTGTCTTCAACGGCATACTACCCTGCCGCCAATGGCCTCGCAGAAGCTTTCAACAAGACCATTGGCAAGCTTCTCAAAAAATTCGTCTCGAAGAGTCAACGCGATTGGGACGACAAGCTAGGCGAATGCTTATGGGCCTATCGCACAATAGTGCGAACCCCGACAAAGGCCACGCTATTTTCCTTGGTGTACGGATGTGAAGCCGTGCTTCCCCTGGAAATCCAAATTCCATCTCTACGCATCGCCTTGACAGCGGAGATGACGACAGAGGAGAAGCATCGACAGCGACTCCAGGAACTGGAGGCTTTAGACGACAAGCGTCTGCAAGCCCAACAGCAAATCGAGCTCTACCAAGCTCGAATCACCAGAGCCTTCAACAAAAAGTTAAAGTACGAACCTTCAAGAAAGGCGATCTTGTCTTAGCCGTCAGAAGACCCATGGTGATGACGCACAAGACAAAAGGAAAATTCCAACCCAAATGGGAAGGACCGTTTGTGGTAGAGTCAGTCTACTCAAATGGATCATATCGCCTCATAACTTCGAATGGCGGTACACTCATGATGCCAATCAATGGCAAATTCTTGAAGAAATACTATCCCTAGACAGTATTCTTCCACTGATCAAGTTAAAAATACACCTCTGATCAGAAACATCCGACGCCTCCGACGGCTAAGGATAGAGGAAAATGTTGGCTTCTAAGCCCAACATAAGTCTTCGACAACTCATCATGCAGAGGGGAATAGCATGGCTAGCCCAACTCAAACGGTAGTTGGTAAAGGCATCTCAAATCCGTTGATAGCTGAGGGTTTGCTAAAAATCCTAAGTGGACTTGAGTCCACTCTTTCCTCCAAAATCCCTTACCAATTCTCATCCATAGAATGGTAGGACCACAAAATGCAATCATTACTACGTTAACACTATACCTCTGGTAATGAATACTCTTTGTCGAGTATAAACTTTGCTTGTTAACTCTGCATAGAGTAACAAACTCTCAAATTTGCCAAGTTAACACTGTACCTCTGGCATTTCAAATTCCACTTGTCAATTCTCATCAATAGAATGACAGGTCCTCAAATTGCTCTTATCACGAGCCAATTCTTGTCAAGTTAACATTACACCTCTGACAAACTACTGTTTAAGTTAACATTACACCTCTAAGCAGTACATCGAGTGCCTGTCAAGTTAATATCACACCTCTGATAGTCACCTTTCTTCAGACTTCCGTATCGAAGCTGAAATGGACGATGCCAAGTTAACACTACACTTCTAGCATCCGAGTCATCGCTAAGTTCAACAATACACCTATGGCCATGACCTTTCCTCGACTTCTTTGTTAAAGTCGAGACGACTAATGCCAAGTTCAACATTACACCTTTAGCATTATCCTCACTGTTAAGTTAAACATCACACCTATGACAGTGACTTCCTCAGTTTTCCCAAATAAAACTGAGATGCTGATGAGTTAAGTTAATATCACACCTCTAACTCATGTCCTTGTCAAGTTAACATTACACTTCTGACAAGACTACTTCTAAACCGTTAAGTTAATATCACACCTCTAACGGTAAAGACCTTCTTAGATTCCCCGCGAGTCTAGTCTCATTTGATACTCTCCCCGACAGAGTATCAAGTTCATTTAGAAACGTTGTTGGTTAACATTACACCGTTAACAATGTTTCCGTCAAACTCCCCAGCTGATCTTAAATCAAGTTAATCCCAAATCCTTGATAAAAGTTCATCTTCCCTGGGGGTACGAACTCCACTTGTCACTTTCTTTTACAAAGTGGCAGGTCCACCAAAAAAATCATCCCATCCCTGTCAAGTTAATATCACACCTCTGACATTATCATGAAAACTCCTGAAATAGGATCTTTCCTTACAAATCTTGACTTATTAAGATTACCACTATAATTTTGATAAGGTCAAAAGATTCCTTGCTTCTACGTGTCTAACTGAAGATAAAAAGTTAAGACAATGAAGGAGGCAAAAAGAAAAGTGTCACTTTTATTTATATATCCAAGCATATGAAAGTGATACAAAACGCTCTCTTATACAATAAGATGAGTGTTACAATTTACAAAGAAGTCCCTCTCTCTCTCAGAGGCCGTACTCACTCCTTGAAACCGCATCTGATCCCAGGTGCACAATTGGAGCGATTGCGCCATGGCGATGACGCAAAAGTCGAAAGCGCCCTAGCTGACTAAGCTAAGAGCAATGGTGTTCTTGAGGTCCAGCGGCAGCAGAAAGTCCTGCAACCCTTCATTCATCACCATCCCTTTCCCCAGCAGGCCATCCAACGGAGTGTCCTCGATGTCACTTCTGGAGTAGGGAGAGGAAGAGGATCTTTCCGCCACCGCAACCGCCGGAACCTCCTCGCCGTCATACTTGACCTGACCATCTCTTGCCATCAGACATGGTTGGTGCAGAAGATCTGAAGAGACCTTGGCGATTTGGGTCCTCGTCGGAGATATAATTTACTCTCTCACAAACGACGAGGACCATAATTTACTCTCTTACAAACGAACATTGAGCAAGTTCGCCCGCCGATATATTCTTTCCGGGGCCCAGCAAACCTGAAAAAGGACGAGCAAGCCTACCTGCAAAGAATAAACAAGAGAGTTAGAAAATCTGAAACTTAGTACACTTCGACAAAGAAAACTAAGTGACAGACGCGGCAGTCATTGAAGACTTCAGACGCGGGAACAACCCGCACGGTCAAACCACCGCGTCGGCAGAAACAGACGCGAGTCAAAACTGTGCCACGCACAGGATTCAAACGCGGCCTCAGTTTGCACCCGCGCTTAATGCACAAGACGCGAAAAACTTCAGAACGCCGAAAATTGCCATCTCTCTGTTGGGTGAACAGGAGTTGCAAGATTCAGGTCTGAAACGCGCCAAGGCAATGGCCATGAGCAAAGCCAGTGTCAAGAGCCCGCGTTCAGAAAAGTTCAAGTCACCGGCACAAATTTCAGAATAGGAATGCACCAGGATTTCATTCAGATGGCTATGCCAAAGTACAGGCTATGGACATCATCGGGGTGACATACCAGCAGAGGCCTCTGTCCAGAGTTGGCCTCTCTGCATCCAAACGCGGGCGCGCAAGATGATCCGAGAGAGGATTCCTTCTGAAGAGACCAAACAGAAGCATGAGAGCTCTGGGTCATCTTCATCCACGGGGTCACCTTCACCCATGAAGACGGTTCTCTGAAAGATAACTCAAGGCGTGGTCTCTCAGAGCAAACAAAAGAAAACAATCCAAGTTTGGATTATTGAAAAGGGGGCACACCCTATTTATAGGCAATTCTCAACAACTGCCATTAATGGTGCGTCAATCGGAACCGTCGCGCACGACTGTCAAAGCCCAATCAAAAACGGACGCGTGGAACGCTGCTTTGGAAACCGTCAAAGTACGCCAGTTTTTCAACCGCCAGCGTCGGTTCTGCATGCAAGAGCATTAACGCCTAAATCCATTGAGAGGCCGACGCGTGGATAACTGCCTTGGGAAGCAACGAACGACCCAGAATCCCAATCGACAGCGAAGACTTGACGTTCAAAGATCTCCTAAATCTTTTAAGTCAGGTTGCATTAAACGCAGATGGGAAAGCCGCGTCCCTTCAGCAGACAAGGCTGCGTCTCTTGCGCCTGCCCGATCTGCGCAAAACATATTTGCGTTATTCAGAGCCGCGTGTCACCTTGAGATTGACGCTGCGTCTCACTCCATGGACTGACGGCCGCGTCTCACTTTATGGATCAATACCGCGTCTCATCTTTTGATTGACGCTGCGTCTCATCAAGAAGACCGCGTATCAATCTGTGATTGACGCCGCGTCTCATCAAAAGGACTTAGTGAAATCTAAGTTCCTAGTGAATGATGACCGCGTCTCACTCTGTGATTGACGCTGCGTCTCATCAAAAGGACTTAGTGAAATCTAAGTTCAGGTGGACTGACGCCGCGTCTCATTAAAAGAACTTAGTCCTATCTAAGTTTAGTATTCACAGCCAGTGATCAAGAAGTTGGGTTCATCCGCAGCTAAGCAAAGAAGGTGGAGCCAAAAACTTCGAAACTTTTATATCAAAAGAATGATAAAAGTGGATACAAAACACTCTTGATAAATTGAGTGTCCTTTTCTTACAAAAAGAAAAAGAAAAGAAGGCTAAATGTCCTGGTTCGCCAAGGAACGGATTTGTTCCCTAAGGCGGTGAATCTCGTGTTGGCGTGCCCTTTCAGCTTCCATAATGGCCTGGTTTCGCAGCTCCGCTTCGGATAAGAAATTTCTTGCGGCCAGCTGCGTTCGCAGAGACTCCACCCTGGAAGAATGTAGAGACAGACTCTCTTCAGCTCGCGCCTTAGCAGCCCGTTGCTCCTCTAGCTCCTTCTTGAGGTAACAAGCTTCTCCTCATTGAGCGCAAGCACAGCTTCTGCCCTGGCAATGGTGTCCCGAGCCCTGATGATGACTTGCTCTGTGCTCTGCACGGTAAGCTCGGATTCCCTTGAATCGTCAGCTAGTTTCTGACATTCAGCCTGGAATATTCGAGGCTGCGAATCTCTGCAGCGATTTGTGCCTCCGCCTCCTGTCGCTCTCGCTCTTGAGCAGCTAGGAGCCTGGTCAAGGTGGCCTGGGCCTCACCAAAAGAGCCAGCATCTTCCAAAGACTCCAGCTCCTGCAGGCCGTCTCCCAGTTGCTCCACCACCCGCAGACACGCCTTGGCAAGTGAGGGGCCTCCGGTTAATTCGACATTCACAGCCAGATTTTTAAGAAGCGTCTGGGCAAACTGAAAGGTGTTGTTTCCACGTAAGATGAGATCAATACATGATCCCATCGAAGCGAAGAATTGTTGCACCATCTGACGTGCCAGTTCCCCCATGTCTTCACCACCTAGGAAGCTTCCCGACCCCTTTTCTGTCACGGGATAAGGGATATAGAGCGGATCCTCTCGCACCAGAGCCGTGCTGGCCGTCGATACGGCAAGAGCTAGACTGGCCGCTGACGCTTCCGGAGGTACTACCTCTGCAGGAGCCTCCACGACCAATGAGGGAGTAGTAAGCACAACCTCCTCAGAAACCTCCACCGAGACTTGAGCTGTATGGCCTTCTGGAAGGGTACCAACCATCGGACTCTCCACCTGAGCCCCCTCAGTCCTCTCTGCAAGTTATCGCAGCGTCAGCCACAATGATGGAAAAGCGAAACATTTAAAACGTCAGAGCTGCCTTACCAAGTTGGAGGTCCAGAGGTGTCGAATCCTGCGGGGTAGAATTCTCCCCGGCTTCAGCAGTAACCTCCTTGCCCGGCAGAGTGAGAGCCTCCTCAGCCTCAGTGGTTGCTTCCTCTTCTGGCAGAGTGGAAGGCTCCCCAGTTTCAACAGCTGCCCCCTTTGAGGGTATCTCAGCAGCCGAGACCTCAATCCCCTTGGGCCGGGTCAACTCTATCACCATCTCCTCAATATGCGAGGAGGTTGTAGCCTCAGCATCTTCGGCCGACCCTGCAACATAAGAGAAGAATGTTAGAACATCCTCTTCAAATATGTAAAGAGAAATTAGGACAGAAGATGGAAAGAGTACCTTCAGCAGGGATAATCGCTAGCGGTGATACAGTCGATGGCTCACCCTCATATTGTTCCTCCTCCGAGATGTGGAAGAATTTGCTCTGATCAGGAAGAGCGGGTTCATCGCCATAGTCGACCTCGTCTTCAAAGGCGCTTTCCCCGATAACGAAGAAGACGACAGCGCAACGCGAGGAAGCTCCGCAACAGGAGCCTTACCTCCAATTACCCCAGTGGTAGGACTAGGGTCGACTGCCCTAGGACTGGAAATGAAGACGCTAGGAGACCCCGGCTGCTGTGCCTCGTCTCTCCCTTCATGAGCAGAAGAAGGCTCGGGTTGAGCTGAGATGCCTGCAATCTCAACATCCCCTCCAGTCATTATGTCGACCTCTAGTGACTCGTCCTCTTCGACGGCGGTGGACTCGTCAACAAGCTCCCCTTCCTCCACGGTCTTGCTGTGCGACCTAGGAGCACGGACCAAGCTTGGGAAATCTTCATCTTCTGGCGGTTCCTCAACTCTAACAGGGACGTCTTCAGGAGGAGCCTCAACTCCAGCAGAGATGTCTCCGGATTGAGAGACTTCAGCCGTTAAGTCCCTCCGAGCCTTCTTTGGGGCAGGCTCAGCAATAGAAGCAGAGCGTCGACGACGCTTGCTCGCCACCTGCTTAGACCTCCTTGCCCGCGGCTCCTCCCTCGTGGCTCGTGGCTCTGCCCTTGCCGTCGCGGCTCCGCCCTCACTGCTGGGGGCTCCCTCCTCGATCGTCTCCCGACCTCCTTCTGAGCCTTCAGGTACTGGTTGATGAGTTTCGTCTGTTTACCAGACTCCGACCTCGCCTCGAGATCTGCATTGATGCTCTCAATGCATGAGAACTCCGGAACAAAATCTGGTGTCTGGATGGCTTGGGAGTACCAAGTGCAGAAACTGAAGCTCGTATGGCACTTGGGCCCCTCGATAGGTAGACGGAATGTTGCTCCCGTCCCTCCGGCCACACTGTAGTACCAGGCCCGAGCACCTTCAAACAGATTGCCTTCGAAGGCAAGTTGAGTATTGGGATTGCCGACGTAGAGTTGATCGTAGCCGAACTGTCGGGCGAAGCGACTCGGCATATACGGCTCAATAGTGCATGAAGTCCCTTGCCGGAACAGCACATATCCTGGCCGGATGTTGATCAACCACCAGAAGAGTCCCGCAGACAGTTGCGAGAAGCCATCCCGGCCAACGACATCAGCGAACAGCTCCCCGAAAGCTACACCAGGAATCTCTGGAGAGCAGCGATTGAGCTGGTAATTCGTGGCGATTGATAGACACTTCCGAACATAATAGATGTAGGCGTCACACCATTCGAACGTTCCAGCCGCTGCACAAATGGGACATGACCCACACCCCCACGCGCCGCCGTCATCAGGAAGGGCAGTGCATCACATACCAAGCCATGAGGTACGTGTAAGGCAGCTCGATCCGAGGGTTGGGACGCTTCACCATTGGATTCCCCTCTGAGTCAACATATGGCTTTCCATGGGAATCAACCGTCTTCGGGGGTTCGCAGAAACTTTTGGTTAACGCCCGCAGCCCGCTCTGAATGCCAGCCGCTACGGTCGGAAGAAGGGATATGGGGCTGCCATGAGCCAGGAGCACCGCCGGGTATACCACATCTGCAACAATAACTTCATGTGGCAGCGTGGGCACCACACATCTCTTCAGCCACAACATCAGGAAGCCCGCCAACAGTGCTCGATCAGAGATAGGGGTCCGGGCTTGATAGTGGAAGCTTTCAAAAATCAGGTCGGGGTCGAAACCGTCCTCATTCGACTCCGTGGGTGTAAAAGCTGTCCGGAGCCGCGTCGATCCTGTCTTCGATCTCCCTGTCGGAACTGGGAGCCAGTCGGATTATCGGGAGGTCTTTCTTGTGGACATTGTTGAACAGATAACAAGCCCAGGACAACTGCTTGACCCCTGCTGACCTCCAGGCAGTTGTTTGACCGCAGATGTGGAAGTGGCACATCACCTCCCAGTAGGTCTCGTACACCAGAGGAAATTCTTCTTTCAAGAAGTGGAGTTCCTTAGTGGTAGGGACATATTCCTCATAAGGAATGTCCCCTGACGCTAGTCCCGAGACCTCATGCAACTCGTGCAGTGCAAGGCCCATCTCTCCAACCGGGGTGAAGAATGTCCCCGCCAGTGAGTTATAGCGCTCCAGGATCCCAAAGAAGTTATGAGAGCTCATTAGGATACCCCACTGCAGGCCCTGATTGCTGGGTACAATCCCACACGCTCTAGCAGCTCCTTAAGTTCGATAAGGACGAAACCCACCATCCTGCCCCACCAAGAATTCCCTGAAGAATGGACCCACCCATACGCACGGAACTCGACAGGATAGTCACCTTCCGCCTCCATGAACGCATTAAGGAAGGTAGCGCCAAGCTGAGGTATCTCCCCAACCGGAACCTCAGACTTACGCGACGCGGGGAACAGGCCGAGAACCGACCTGTCATGACTATCATAGCAGTATACCTTCTGGAAGCTCAAGGCACCGAGCGTGATCTCAGGGACATATTGGGAAACATCCCATTCCATCTTCCGAGGGACGGACATGTGCTGGAAGTAGGACATCGGGAACATCCTCTCCATATCCGGAAGAAAGAATCTTCCGCCCTTTATCTGACGGAGCCATTTGTAAATTCCTTCCACGCGACGGCCGTCGTCATGGACGTGATCCCGAAGAAGAAGGCAGGCTTCTCCAGCCTGACGCCATCATCCGTTTTGAATGCGGCATCGGTCATAAGCGCCCGGAAGGTTCTCCTGTCAACATTGGAGAGCCTCTCCCTGCGATCTAGCGACTGGTCAGCAGTCACTGGGATACTCATTCTTTGCACGAAGGTCAAGCCCCGGTCGGCGCCTCCTACATGACCAAAGTGGCGTATCTTGGCGAGCGAGCCAGGAATATGTCGCACTGCAAAAGAAAAGGACACTTAGTCAGATACTTTACCAAAAGCAAGGAAAAATGCTAAGTGTTCAAAACCTAGACGCAGAAGAGATACTGGACGCAGGAATTGTCTAAATCCACGTCCAGACCTGCGAATCTGCGTCCAAACGCAGAAGAGATCCTAGACGCAGGAATTGTCTAAATCCGCGTCCAGACCTGCAAATCCGCGTTCTGCAAACCAAGACTTATGAAAATCCTAAGTACTTAGATTCAGACGCCAAATTCATCAAAATCGGCGGCTGAAGACACAGAACGCAAGGATCAAATCCGCGTTTTGCAAACCAAGACTTGTGAAATTCTAAGTACTTGGACTCAGACGCCAAATTCATCAAAATCGGCGCCTGATGGCACCAAAACGCGGCACAGAACGCAAGGATCAAATCCGCGTTCTGCAAACCGCGTCCAGAGACCTTCACAATTAGAAATATTCTAAGTGAAGGATCCGAAGTGCAGAGCTCACTGGCGTCGGATCATCAAACCCGCGCCCCGGTTATCATCTCAAGGACTGTGTCCGAGAATCAAACACGATTTTGTGTTAATGGTTCTTAGGGTTCTATGAACTTGTGTTAATGGCGAAACTCACGCCGAAGAGGCATTTTACCTCGGAAAACAGCCTCTTGCGCGGAGGAAGCGCCCCTCTCGGCCTCGGCGACGGTCGCCTTTGAGGACGATGCAGTTGTCTTAGTCTTGGGTGCCATTGATGTTCAGAAATCCGAGCAAGGAGATGAACAAGTTCGAAGATGAACAGAGAAGGAAATTCTTTTTCTCAGCGAGTGCGTTCGGAGAAGAAGATGCATCTCTCCAACTGTTGCCTTTTATGGGCACAGGGATTCGCAAAGATACGCGGCGTGTGGCCCGGTAGACGCTGCAGCGAGTCGCCGCTTGACGCGTGTAACAAAATCGTTTCTGAACGGAGAAGATCATGCGTCGCAACCCGCCACGAGTCAGCAGTCGACACGTGGAGCAGTTCATTTAATGAACCAGGAAATCCGCGCGCCAAAAGGCGAAATTTCGCCGGTTCCCTAGGCCAGCTGGCGGCGTAATCATGACATGGCACAGAATTCGCGCCCAAAGAACGCACCTCCTCGATGGACATGCCACGTCAGCCTCTCCATGAATGCATTCGGAAGGTCGCGTCTCTCTAAGAAATTCGCGTCCTTCCAGTCTGGCCAATTATCGCGTCTACCTCATGGGAGATCAGTCGCGTTCTTATCGCCAAAAAAGACGCACCCCATGGAAGTCGCGTCTTTAAAGCAGTTTCATCTCTGCTTTTCAAAAGGAACCTGTGTTCAGCTTCTGCGAATCAGTTCAACAGTACACTGGCGCAAACAGACAACCAACCGCTCCCGGCCAAAAGCGCACCTGTGACAGACTAAAAGCAATCGGGGAGGTCTAGACTGTGTATCTAGACACTCAACACGATCAACTCTGATGGCTTCAAAGAGTTCAACAGTACACTCACGAAGACCAAATCCAGATAAGATCAAACCCGAAGCATCAACAGTCCAGTCATAAAGGCGAACGTGGCTAAAATCCAAAGTATTTCGAAATCCGTCCCATTTAACTGCGGAATATCGGAAACTTTGGAGGGGTTTGTTTTCCATTATGTTTGCAAAGGGGGAAAACTTACAAAAAAGGTTTGAGGAGCTAAATTACAAGTATTCTCAAAAGATTACAAGTAGATCTCCTCAGAGATTCTGGGAAAATGTGCCGATAGGAGTCTGGTCAGCGCGCGACCACTTTGTCCCTTTGACGATGCGAGCGATGAGATTCCTTCTCGCCTGGTTCGGGGAATCAGAGAATAGAGGATTGGTATAACCCTCTTGCTGCTTCTCAAAATCGCCTTCAATAAGGAATTCCTTCTCGCCTGGTTCCAGAGATTCCTTGAGAAGAAGGACGATGTTAGGGTATCGACACCCTGATTAGAGAAAGCAATTCTCTAAAAAGTCTCTGAATTCAAGAGCACGCGGTGCCTTGTGAAGAAGCCTCTGCTTGTGGAGTCCTCCCGTATGCATGCGTCTCTCCTTGATTCCTCTCCGTTGATCGATCTCTCCTTCTCTGTTGATTTCTCTCGATTGATCGATCTCTCCCCTTTGTGCCCCTGACGGGCTATTTATAGGGAGAGCAAGGTATAATCGTCCCTTTTGAAGATATGGAAACAGATTGAACCGAATCTGTTTGAATCTGGAAGTAGCCTTACTGTGAGGCTAGGATAGCTTCTGCGGAGCTAGAAAATGGCAAGTCGGTTGATCTGTTTTGATCCTTTCCATATTGTTAGGAGATTCTCCCTGATCCTCTTACTCGTTTTAAGAGAGTCAAGAGATTGCGGCAATCACCTGCCATATTTGAATCCTGATTGGATTTGATTAGATTGAATCCGATCTCATCAGGAGATTTTGATTGGTCAAAGGTTGACCATAGCAGGCTGATAGCGGAGCTGCCCGCTTGAAGCTCATAGCGGAGCTAGAGGCAATTCCTAGCGAAGTCCGAAAAGAGGGTTTTCGGCGAAGCTATCAGTTAGCTTCCTGGCGATGCTCTGAACGATGCTAGCCTCTCAAACGAGGCTATCTCCTTGGGCAAATGTAATGCTAAATGCTAGCATTTTAGACCTGCTGAGGTCTGTTTAGAAACAATCCGGGTTCACTGTTCTGCTTGCTGGATCAGTGGAGTCCAAACCGCTTCCTTGTCCCTTGGAGGTGGGTGAAAACTGGTCTTCAGCTCGTCTGTCCCTTGTCTTTTGTAAATGTCAACAAGTTTAGACATCGTTCGGACCAATGAGAATCTTGTCTTTTTTAAGTGTCAACAAGACCCCCTTCAAAGTTTTCGAGAGTCTGCAATAGCTCAGACTCCGAAATACTTTGAACTGCTGTGATGGTGGTGTGGAGTATGAACGTCGCCATGATGGTTGAGTTCAGCTTCGCCTTCAATCCTGCTTTGGGATGAATTCGCCGAAGATTGCACTGGTTCGCGAGTAGCTTCGCGTCGGGGTAGCTCCGTATCTGGGCTTCCAGAAATAAGTTCGCTTTGGAACTCCTGTTGCCTTTTCAAAGCCAATGGCCGTGGGGCGGTTACGAGGAGGATCATTCCTTCTTTCGCGCCAATCGAGAGAGATGTTCTCCGCTTTGCACGTTTCCAGGGAGGATATTCCCTTTATTCAAGGCGCCATAAGTGCCTTTTATGAGGGAGACGTTTCTCCCTTTGCACGGTTCTAAGGGAAAACCGTCCCTTCCATCAAGGCGCAGTAAATGCCTTGAATGCGCTCGTGCTTCCACGCTTGAGGTGATCGCACTCAGGCCATGGGGCCTATAAATAGGACACTTGAGGTCCTCTGAAGAGAAATGCCTTGCCTTTCTTCTCTTCTCTTGGTTGTGAGAGATACCCAGATCTCTGAATTAGTGGAAAACCCGCTCTGGTTGTCTAACCGGCCAAGGACCAGTAAGTCTTGATCATTCAAAGACTTCACTGCTTTTAGAGAACTCATCTCCCTTGATTTAGCTTTTGGCAGCTCGCTTCAGGGATTAGCTTCCCTTGTTCTTCATCTTGCAATTGGCTGCTGCAGAGAAGGATCTCATCATAGCTTTCTGTGAAGCTATCATCTTGGCTTGATCAGTGAAAGATCGTTGCTTGTTAAGTCCGCTGCGCAGGCAGGACTTGGGACTTGGCTTCTTCAATAGTTGAGCCGGTCTTGCCATATTGGTGAGGTTGAGACTGTTCTTCACAAGATCAGTCTGACTTTGCGTATAGGCGAGGCTAGGACTTGGCGTTTGCTGAACCAGCCATGGTTGCCGTGCAGGCGAGGCTTATCCTCTGCCTTGACTGAAGTTGGATTACCTTGCCGCCGAAGAATCTGACTTAGTATTTTTACAGCTCTTTTTGTGCTTGACCGTTAACCTGCTCCAATTTGCCTTGCAGTGAGCTATGCTTGCCAGTCTGGTGACTTGATAGAAGAAGCCATAAAATTTGCCTTATGCTTCCCCGTTAAAGCTTTACTTTTAAGCAGGAGGAACAATTCGGGGCAGCGAATGCGCGTCCCAGGGGCTGTTGGCAGCCTTTTACCCGAGATGATTCGTTCTGAGGTGAGGCTGGCCGCCGCTTCGTCGGAGGTGATCAGTGAGATCACTGACATCGTTGCCGATTTTCAACTTTGGTGGCCTTTGTCGGGGACGATCCACTTCAGGGGAGCGGGCCTCACACCCGTCAGATCCGTGGCATCAAAACTAGTTCCCATTATAGGTGATCTGACGTGTTGGCGGCGATAAGCTTTATTGCCAGGCTTCAACAAAAATGGCCTGGCAAGACCTGCCATTTTGTGAGAAAAATGACCGTGTCCTGTGGCACCACTGATTACAGCCTTATGCAGGAGGAAGGCCCTTCCTGTCCTGTTGGTCTGGCCTGGGAGCAGATAAAACCGCTTGTATGCCTCAAATGATCTTGTTGGGCAACTGAATGTTTTGTATGAAACACAACTTTGATGTAATATCAATGTACCCTTGCTTTTGAATCAATGAAAGTTCATCGTCTGATCATCTGATTTTTGCTTGCTTTCACTGAGAGTTTGGCCATTGCTGGGCTAAACTGTGTGCGGAGCTAAGGACATAGTCCTTTCTTCGAATGATCTTCGCGAGACTGGCATGTCAGCGCGAGCAGCACGCTTTTTAGAGGGCTAAGGTAGGCCTTTCAGCGAAGCCCTTGAAGGGTTGTGCGAAGTCCGCACTTTTGCACTAGTGCGAAGTTAACTCTTAGTAGAGTTGAACCGGCGCTTCTCGGGAAGGCGCTTCGGCGCTGTTTCGAATTAATTCGAAACGGCGGCATGGGCCTTTTTCGGGGCCTCGTTTCAGGCGCTGATTGGCCTATAAAAGCCCGATTGGGCTGAATATGGGAAGATCTCCTTTATTTTTAGAGAACTTTCTATCTCTTCCTCTTCTTCTTCCTCCTTTGCTTCAGAGTACTTTGAGCACTCTTGCATTCCTTCAATGGCTCCCAAGAGACGAGCGGGAAAAGAAGTGGCGACTTCTGCGGCGGAGGGCGTTCCTCCTCCGGTTATCGAGCGACCGATCACCGGTAGGAATTTTTCTGTCTGATTAGAGAGTGGTCTCCATCTTTTGGAGCCGATACTCGGCCATCAGGACGATCAAATATGATCTGTCCTTATCAGGGAACTCGTTTCCTTCAACTCCCCTATTTTGCTTGCACCAGGGAAGTAAGAACTGACAGTTCTTCTTTGGGCTTTCGCACGAAGCCATAACTTGGGCCATCTCCGTACTGTTTGAGGAGAAGGACTTGAATAAGTCCTCTCAGTCATGATGACTTTTGACCATAATGCCCCTTTGATGACGTCAGCCCTTAGGGCTATACCACTTCCTGCTTTAAGCGAAGTCGGCGTTTTGGATATTTTCTGCAAAGATGCAGTCTTATCCATGAAGTGAAGCTTTTTTCAAAGCTATCGCCTTAGTGAATTTTTTAAGCTTTCGCATCCACTTGATTGGTGAACTAATCATAGTTCATTTCTGTTTTTGCAGTTCATTACGCCTCCGGCCTCCAGAACAGTCTGTTCGGTGTAGCCAGTCAAGCAGGCGGAAGCATCGGCTTGCAGTTCTATGGGCAGGCTTCATGTTTAGTGAGCCGAGCTCCCTTGTACGGGATACGCTCATCCAGGAGGGTCGTCCGCAGGCCATGCGGAGCATCTTGACTACGGCTCCGCTTGAAGATATCGACCGTCAGGCTTACAGAAAGCCTGACTTCATGTTCGGGGATGCTGCACCTGATCCCGATCGCCAGCTGCATGCCGGTGAAGGCCAGTGAATCTTCCAGTTGGACGGCGAGAGATTCTATCTCCCGTCCACTAAGCGGCATTTTGCTTTGTCTTCCTTCGCGAGCGCAACTCAGGCTCGGAAGATGGCGTGGGGCGTGAGCTTAAACGCCGAGTCTGTAAGTGTCGGGAGGTTGACATTCCAGTCCGGCTATTCGAGGGCTGGCCCTCCTCGTAGCATAATGGGGCTATACCCTGGGAAGGTATCGCGGGACCTTCCAGTAGGAGAGAACCCAGCTGCGGCGCCGACCTTTGGCACTCAGTTCTGCGAAGTTGACGGGAACTACCCCGCCACCGATTTCAGGACTCCCGGTTGGGTCCACCCTCCTAGATCGTGGTGGGCGGAGTTGACCAACTATATCCTCACTCATTTTGAGGGGCACTTAGAGAGGTTAAACCTCCATGAGGCCGTCAGGGCGACCTGCTACGGCATTGAGATGAAGGTGGCGTGCTTCTACGCCATCCTTGAGTTGTATTGCCCGGCCTCGGGACTTTCTTCACCCCAGTTGGTGAGTTGGGCATGGCCCTGCATGAGATGCGGGAGATCTCTGCTTTGCCCTTCGGGTCTCTTCCATACGAGGAGTACTTTCCCTGTGAGGCGGAGTTGGCTATTCTGGAAAAGCAGGAGCCTGCTCTGCTCGAGACATATCGGGAATTGATGTGCCATTTGCACATTTGCTCCAGCATCTACACTGGTGGCAAGGGTAGCTCGAAGAGCTTGAAGAGCTGGGGGAACTACTTGTTCTCGGATATGACTAGTGCGCCTGAGGCAGCTCATTGCGGAGTTGCTGAAGAAGACATCTTGGCAAGGATGGAGGTGCATGCTGAAAAGGACATCGTCGTGGCAGAAGAAGATGGTCCTCTCGGGAAGGGTGACGTTCTTCGGAGCTTTCATCATCAGGCCCGTCGGCCTATGTCTCGGAAGGCATTGCTGGCCGGCTTCTTAACCATCTGGTTAAAGAAATGTGTCGTGCCTTCTTCTTCGGGTGACATCGTCCATCCGACTGTGCTGCTTCCTGCCGTTCGCTTGGTTCATGGCCACCGTCTGGGTCTTCTCCCGGCCATGGTGTGTTGTATTCAGAGGGGCCTTCGTGCACTGACGGAGGCTTTCTGTAGGCCAATGGCGTCAAGGCGAGGGAAGGGTGCCGTCCTGCCTTGTGACGGACCCAATCCTAGGGTAGGTTTACCGTACACCTACTTGATGGCGTGGTTCGCCTTGCACTGTCCCAATTTGATTGGAGCTGGGGAAGACCCTCCGTAGGGTGTTCAAACGGCGCTTCTCCGTCGCTTTGAAGGCCGTTCGTGGCAGAAAACTTATGTGGCCGAGGCCCGTAAGTTAGTGCGTCGTTATGACGCTTATAGCCTGTTCCGTTGTTTTCCTCGCCTGCGGGGTGCAGGATACAACGAGGAATTCCGTGATGTGGAATCAGGTCGGTCTCCCATGAGTCGGGGTGTTTTCGAGTGGCTGGTCTGTATCCGGCCCTCGTATTTGCTGTACAGGAGTGGGGATACCTGCTACCTGGAGCCCTACGTCCCGAGCCGGTTTGCCCGCCAATTTGGGTATGACCAGTTGTATGTGGGCAACCCCAATCCGGACCTGGCTTTCATGGGGAGCCTCATTGATGGGGCTCGTGCTTGGCGGTTTTTTACCGCGGATGACACTGGAGCGTGGCTGCGCACGCCGCTGAGGGATCCCGGCCTTTGGACGACCCTGTGTTTCTGCCAATGGTATGCGGCCTCGAACTCTACACCTGCTAAGTTTAATGCCAACCGTTCGGGTGTGAGGTTGATTTCTCATCGGATGAGGCAGAAGGCTTCCGATAAGATGGAGGGCAAACGAGTCCGTGTTCCTGGCATAGAGGAGTTCATCGCTGTAGATGACAGCGGGGCTTCTGATGCGGGAAGCCCTTATTTCGAGGCAGAGACAAGGGCTGATGCCCACGAAACTGATATTCGTGAGGCCGGGTCTGGTGTAGTGGGGACAGCTCCCTCACAACATGTGGAGGAAGTGGAAGAAGAGGAGTCTGATGTCCACTTCAAAAGGAAGCGTGGGAGTGGATCCCGTAGGAAGTCGTCGGCGAAGAGGCCCCGTGGCCAGACTCCTACCATCGTGGTAGAGGGTGAGCCTTCTGCTGCGCCTCCTTCTGCTGCTCCATTAGTGGCTGAGCCGTCGGTTGCTGAACCGACTACTGGTAAGATTGGCCTCCATATAATATGCCTTCAGCGCACTTTAAATAACCATCATTTGCTTTTTGTTGCAGGAGCTGAGGAGCATGGGGAGCAAGGGGACCGGTATGACCCTCTATTTGCTTATGGAGCTGCAGCTGGTTCCTTTACTCGCTCGGAGGAATCTGGAGGTGATGCGGCCGACATTGGCCCGTCGGGCGCTGGGACTTCTAAAGGAAGTCCTATGGCCTCCAGCTCTATCGGGTGGTCTGCGGAGGAATCGGCGAGCGGGCCGGCTATCCGCGTTGAGTCTGGTAAGAACTTTCCGATGGGACCCCTGGATTTTGATACGGCTGATTAGGTGACATCGGCCTTCGGTAAGACTAAGATCTCTTGGTCCTCGCCTGTTTGCTGCGTCTCCTTTTTGACCTTGGTTTTGTTGCAGGTATTCGTCCCCAAAGTGCATCAGCTTCGAAAGAAGCGGCGGGTTTCCCTGAAGGGTCAAGGGGCGATATGAGCGCTTCGACCGGGGCAGACGCTGCTGTGTTGGATGCGCTGTATGGCGACCTGCCTTTTTATCAGCCCAAATCAGCGGAAGGTCCTGAGGTTGAAGGGGCGGCAGTCCCGGAGGTATCCTCACTTCCAGTTACATCAACGAGTAAGGTGCAGACTGTTTTGCCGAATACGGCATTGAGGGTGATTGTGAGCCCTACCTCTCCAACGCTGGTGGTTGAGCCTGTTGCTCAGGAGGTGGTTGCCAGTCCTACCTCCGCGGTGGCTGGCGTGCTGGTGTCGCTGAGGACTCCGCCGAGGTCGCCTTTGGCTTGCCCTGCTGCTGTCGATGTTCCCGCTTCTTCTTCTGCGGCGTGTCGACTGGGATAGTAGATTGCTCCGAGGTTGTCTCAAGGGTTGATGAAGCTGAGAATGACTTCATCGGTAATCTGGTCGACAGCTTCTATAACAGCTTGGAGCAGACTATCGGTCTCGTCTTGAAGGGTTCGCCTGTGCCGTTCTCGAAGCTGAAGATGGTCCTCTCCCGTGGCATTGAGTGTATCCGGGACTTTGAGGGTACCATCAAGCTGCTGCTTTAGAGCTCCTGGTAGACGACCTTGAGAAGGACGTGGAGGAATGGCGCCGCCTCTATAGTTCAGACGCAGCGTCTTTGGCTGATGAACGGCTCTCACATCTTGTCGCCCAGAGGCGCGAGGCTCAGCTCGCCGCTCAAGAGGCTGCTGAGGCTATCTCCACTGACTTGAGGTCCTTGGAGACAGAGGAGGCAGAGTTGGGAGTGCAATTGACGCTTCCAACAGTGCTCTTCTTGATGCTGAAGATAAGGTTAAGAGGGCTGAAGAGATGATCCGGAAGGCAAATCTCCTCTTATCCAAGGCTACACAGATGCGTCATGAAGAGTCTGCGCGGCTTAAGCAGCTCAGGGCTCGAAGTGAGGAACTGGCGGCGCAGAAGTCGTCACAGAGGGCGACTTTGGCGGAGGTCGAGGCTCGTCTGGCTCAGGCGGTGGACTTCGATGAGGCTGAGCTAAGATCACAGGCGCTGGCCCAGGCTGCTGATGACAGGAGGACGAGGCTAGCTTCGCTTGGAGATCGGATCCGATCTTATCATGTACGCCTATAGGCTCCTCCATGTATCCCATCCTTTGGAATTTAATAAAAATTCTTTCTTTTGTCGTCTTTGTTTGTTTGGATAATGAGGCATGGCTGTCTGTTGGTTCAGAGGTCGCGATGACATAACCAATTGAGATGTTGCCAGTCTCGAGGTTAGCCCATTGCGGGGCTAAAAGGGGAGATACTTGCCTTTTGTAAATGTCAGCAAGCATCGAGATTGAGACTTAGCTGTCTGCTGGTTCAGAGGTCGCAATGACGTAACCAATTGAGACGCCGCTAAGCTCAATGGTAGATGAGACTTGGCTATCTGCCAGTTCAGAGGTCGCAATGACATAACTGGTTGAGAAGCCACCAAGCTTCAAAATAGGTGATACTCGTCTTTTGTAAATGTCAACGAGTATCGAGACCTGTCTTTTGTAAATGTCAACAGGACTCGGGATTGAGACTTGTCTTTTGTAAATGTCAACAAGCTCAAAATAGGTGATACTTATCTTTTGTAAATGTCAATAAGTATCGAGACCTGTCTTTTGTAAATGTCAACAGGGCTCAAGATTGAGACTTAGCTGTCTGCTGGTTCAGAGGTCGCAATGACGTAACCAATTGAGACGCCACTAAGTTCAATGGTAGATGAAACTTGGCTATCTGCCAGTTCAGAGGTCGCAATGACATAACTGGTTGAGAAGCCACCAAGCTTCAAAATAGGTGATACTCGTCTTTTGTAAATGTCAACGAGTATCGAGACCTATCTTTTGTAAATGTCAACAGGACTCGGGATTGAGACTTGTCTTTTGTAAATGTCAACAAGCTCAAAATAGGTGATACTTATCTTTTGTAAATGTCAATAAGTATCGAGACCTGTCTTTTGTAAATGTCAACAGGGCTCAAGATTGAGACTTAGCCGTCTACTGGTTCAGAGGTCGCGATGACGTAACCAATTGAGACGCCACTAAGCTCAATAGCAATGGAGTTTGGGAATAGTCTCGTTTTCACGGGGAGAAACGAGGGAATCGCTGTCATAGGTTTAATGTTAACATAACAGCGGGATATATGTAGTCCTACCATTCTATGGATGAGAATTGGTAGGTGATTTTGGAGGTCTCGTTATCTCGGGGAGAAACGAGGGGATTGCTGTCATAGGTTTAATGTTAACATAACAGCGGAATATATGTGGTCCTACCATTCTATGGATGAGAATTGGTAGGTGATTTTGGAGAGGGAATCAAGTGGGAGCAGGTCCCTTGGGATTTTAAGCAAACCCCCAGCTATCAACAGGTTTGATATGCTTGGAGAAAGAGAGAGGCTCTCTTTGTGCGCATTCCGGACGCGCGGATCTCGATCAGAGGTGTAATGTTAACTTGATCGAGAGCAAGATCCTTGATTAAGGATAGTACTTTTTTTAAGAACTTGCCATTGATCGGCATCATGAGGAGGTTGCCATCTGCAGTCGTAAGGCGATATGCTCCGTTTTGAATAGACTGTCTCTATCACAAACGGTCCTTCCCATTTAGGCTAAAATTTGCCTTTGGTCTTGTGCGTCATAATCATCGGTCGTCTGACGGCTAAGACTAGGTCTCCTTTGTGGAAGACTCTCTGCTTGACCTTCTTATTGAAGGCTTTTGACATCCGAGCCTGATATAGCTCGATGTGTTGCTGAGCTTGCAGCCGCTTCTCGTCCAGGGCTTCGAGCTCTTGAAGACGCAGGCGATCATTGTCTTCTGATGTCATTTTAGTAGTCAGGCTACTCGCAATGATGGCATCTGAATTTCTAATGGGATGACCGCTTCGCACCCATATACCAGGGAGAAAGGCGTATTGCCTGTCGGTGTCCGAACCGTAGTCCGGTAGGCCCAAAGGCATTCACCGAGCTTTTCGTCCCAATCTCGCTTGTTCGAGGAGACAAACTTCTTGAGCAGCTTGATGATTGTCTTGTTAAATGCCTCTGCCAAGCCATTGGCGGCAGGATTGTAGGCGGTTGAAGCCATATTCTGAATTCGGTATTTATCGCAGAACCGATAGAACCCTTGACTTACGAACTGGGGACCATTGTCATGGATGATCCGTCTGGGTACACCAAATCGATGGATGACCTGGTGTTTGATGAAGCTAACCAGATTGGAGGTTTTAACTTCGGCCAACGGTGTGGCCTCTGCCCATTTTGAGAAGTAATCGGTTATTGCCAGGATAAACCGGTGACCTCTTGTCGAAGAGGGACTGATTGGCCCTACGACATCGACTCCCCATGCTTCAATGGCCATGAAGCAACAGTAGGGTGGAGTAACTCCGAAGGTTGGTGTATGAAGTCTGCATGGACCTGGCACGCCTTACACCTTCGTGCATATTGGGTGGCATCGGCCATCATGGTCGGCCAGTAGTACCCAAGTCTGTGCAGCCTGTCTTTAAGCTTTGGACCCGGCTGGTGAGCTCCGCAAGTGCCATCATGTGCTTCTTTAAGCACTTCCTGTGCCTCCGAATGAGAGAGACAACGGAGGAGGACACCGTCATATGAACGACGGTAGAGTGTCTTCAAAGTGGGATCATAGTAGAAACGGAGCGACCTTCGTCTGATGGACGCCGCTTCTTTGGGATCGTCTGGAAGCAGACCGTGCAGAGCGTAGTCAATGAGAGGGAAGCGCCAATCCCTCGGCTCAAGATCCACGGAGACATTATGGACCTCTTGGATCCTTAGCATATGCTTAGAGCATACGAGATGCCGGGTTGCGACTGTGAGGTGATACTCGGTGTCGGCCGGTAAGGCTAGCGTTGTCGCTAATGCAGCGAGAGCATCCGCCTTGGTATTTTGAGATCGGGACACATGCCCGATGTAGAAGCCTTCAAATAAGCTAGCCAATTCGATGGCTGTATGATAATAAGGCACCAAGTCCTCATGGCGGACTTCATATTCGCCTTTTATCTGGCTAATGATCAGCTTTGAATCGCCATAAGCTTCAGGTAGCGTACCCCCATTCCATGAGCGAGCTGGAGACCGATGAGCAGAGCATTGTATTCCGCTACATTATTAGAGCATGATTCTGTCAAGGAGAATGCTCTGGGAAGGATATGATCCTGTGGGGAGATGAACACAACCCCCCACCCCGGCAATATTTTCCCTTTGGGGCCCATCCGCGATGCTCCGTCGAAGAACATCTGCCACACTTCCTCTGCTGAGGTTGCATTAGACTCGAAGACTTCATCAGGGATGTCTTCGTGAAGTTTTGAATGTTCTGGAACTGGATGAGCAGCTAAGAACTCTGCAAGGGCCTGGCCTTTAACTGCCTTCTGAGGAGTAAAGGTCATGTCGTATTGAGACAACAGGAGTGCCCATTTAGCCAACCTTGAATTCAGCGACCCTGGCTTCGTCATGAGAAGACGTAAAGGGTTCACCCTGGAGATGACATGTATGGTTTGGCCAACCAAATAATGTCGCGTCTTCTGGACAGCGAAGACGAGAGCTAAACATTCTTTCTCAATAGGATTGTAGCGAGATTCCGCTCCTATGAGAGTCCTGCTCAGATAATAAATGGCCTGCTCGTGGCCATTGTCGTCCTTTTGAGCGAGGAGGGCGCCGAGGGAATAGTCCAGAGCTTTTACATAAAGCAAGAATGGTTTCCCTGATGTAGGGGCCACTAAGACGGAGGTTTTGTGAGATACCTTTTAATGTCTTCATAAGCTTCTTGACAAGCTTGGTCCCATATGAAGGCAGTACCCTTTTTCATGAGGCGGGTAAAGGGCTGGCAACGGCCCGAAAGATTTGCTATGAATCTTCTGATGTAGGCTAATCTGCCTTGCAAGCCTCGGAGCTCTTTGAGGTTCCTCGGTGGATGCATGTCCTGTATGGCTTTGACTTTGTCTGGGTCCAGATAGATCCCTTTTGATGTGACAATGAACCCAAGGAATTTGCCACTGGACACTCCCAAGAAGGATTTTGTCGGGTTCATTTTCAGCTGATGAGCCCGCATTATGTCGAACATCGTTCTCAGATCGCGAAGATGTTCAATTTTGCTGCGGGTTTTGACGGCAATGTCGTCAACATAGCATTCCACCGTCTTTCGGAGATGGTCGCGGAAGATCATGCTCATTGCCCGCTGGTAGGTTGCTCCGGCGTTCTTCAGTCCGAAGGGCATTACAGTGTAGCAGTATACCCCCAATGGCGTTCGGAAAGAAGTATGCTTCTCGTCATCAGGATACATCTTGATCTGGTTGTACCCTGAGAAGCCGTCCATGAAAGACATCCTCTCGAATCCGCATGTGTTGTCGATCATGACATCGGTGATCGGCAGTGGGAATTCATCTTTGGGACAGGCCGTATTGAGATCACGGTAGTCGATGCAGATTCGTATTTTCCCATTCTTCTTGAGGACGGGGACTATGTTAGCCACCCAATCTGGATGTTGTTCCTCCCGGATGAAGCCACAAGCAATGAGCTTATGAACTTCGGCTTCAATAGCCTCCATGATGTTTGGGCGGAACCGACGTTGTTGCTGCTTGACTGGCTTAACGTCGGGCTTGATGTTTAGACGGTGCATAGCGACCTGTGGATCAAGTCCGGGCATGTCTTCATAGCTCCAGGCGAAAACATCTATATACTCTTTTATGAGTATTATCAGTTCTTCCTTTTCGATGAGTGACAAGCTTTCACTTATGAAAATAGGCTTGGGGTGATCTTGACTACCCAAGTTGACCTGGATCACCTTGTCTTCGGTAGGCGGCTCGCGCAGCTCAAACCGCTTTTTCCCATTGGAGACTTAATTGCTGGGCCCATGATTCCTCATTGGCAACCTCTGCGGGTTCCAACTGACTGCTTGAAGTCATAAGGCTTTCGAATATTCCTCCTATGCTGACATCAGAGTCCCATTCGGAGGATGAGGCCGACTGTGATGGGATCGATCCATCGCCTTTGTCCTGAACCGTTGTTGATGATGTGGGTGTAACATAACCCAACCCCCTGCGTGTACTATCATAGTAATTTGCAGGTTTCCCTCTTGGGACGGAGTTACGCATCAAGCTGCGTCTTCCTTTTCCGAAGTTTAGGCCCGCTCCCTGCTTCAGGTTGTAACCCATCTTCTTCATAATATGGCGCGCTGATGGCGCGTAATGAAAGAACTGTGGAGCATCCGACTCTGAGCTTGAGTCTGTAGTTGAGGATCTCCCTGGCCGGACTTTGCCGAAGATTATCGGCGACTGACCTTGCTTGGACGGAGGGACTACCAGCGTGGCCCCTTCTATGGCTTCCACGGATGTACTAGCCACACTCGACTCATGTACGGGCATATGAAGAGAGCCATCCATAATGGATTTAATCGACTCGATGCTCGCAGGATAATCAAAAGAATATTATCATTAATTATCCATTCGCCTTCCTCATCAGAAGGGATCTTACATCGGGGATCATTAAAGCATGCTACAATTGGCTCGCCAATCAGAATGGCCGGCATGCCCGTTTCAGATTCCGAATCTGCCTCATTGCCACTTTCATCATCGTCTGGCAATGGTTCTCCCGGCGTTCCACTAGCCTCTTGATATAGGAGAGCATCAGTGAAGTAGTTTTCCACCCCCTTAAAGGGTTTGCTTTTCAGCGAAGACAGTTCGTACTGTCGCATCATCTTCAACATACTTGAAGCACTGATGGAGAGTGGAAGGAACGATCCAGTTGGCATGGATCCAAGGTCGTCCTAGTAGCAGGTTGTATGATGTGTCAGCATCAATGACATAGCATGTCACCTCTGACTTCAGGCTTCCGATTCTGCAGCGGAGCCGAATCTTTCCAAGCGGATGGCTGCTCCCGGCGTTGAAACCATATATTGTAGTGGTGGTTGCGGACAACCTGTACAATGGTATGCCGAGGAAATAGAGGAGTCTTTTGGGGATGATGCTGAGTGCAGACCCCGGATCGACTTGTACTCTTTCAATGCATGTGGAACCGATATATCCGGTATAGTACAGAGGTCGATCATGCTTGTTGTCCTTGAGAAGCATATCTTCCGCCGTAAAGGTAATAGCAGGCACCTTGGGTTGTGCGTGATGGCACTCTGAGCAGGAAGGCTGCATCTCGTCACCAAGAACCTCAGGCATGCATGTCAGAAAGGACTCCGAATCAGCCAGCGCATCTCTGAGTGCCTCTCTTGTCTCTTTAGAGAGACGAAGGAGCTCGTGTATTGTGATACGAGCCGGGATATTGGCTAAATGGGCCAATATATCAAAGCGAAAGGGCGTGGCTAACCCTTGGCCTGGCGGTTTTCTTCAACACATGGTCGAACCGCACTTCCTTAGGCTTCTCCTTCCCTTTGGTCAGGACTGGAGTGGATGCCGGCATTGGTACTGACGTCGTTTGCTGTTGTATCTCGTCAGTAGACTTGTCATACTGCCTTAAGTATGATTTTCCAGACCGGGTGCCTGCCTGTTGAGGTGCATCTGCCTGCGCTGTACAGGCATGCTTCTCTTCTTCTGAATCGCTGAGGGAAGCCGAAGTAAGATTACCATCATCTGGCAGGACAGAGATGACATTGCAGGACTTGCCCTTTTTGCTGGAGTCCTTCGACGTCCGCTGTACGTCTTGGACGAGGTCAGGGTGTATCCACATAACTTCCCCTGTCTCCAATGTCAAAGGGACGAGACCCTTGTTGTATTGAGTCATGGCTGGAGGATGCCTGACTTCCAACCGCGGTGTGGGGGCTGGATAGGTCCCGTCAGGAACTGTGACCTTCTGGGCAGTGCCGAACTCAAGAGTCACCATATTGGCAGTGACTTTCTTCTGTTCCGTCTTCAATGTGAGGACTCCGGCGTCGACCAAAGCTTGAATTCTATCCTTGAGAACATAGCACTTGTCAGTAGGATGGTGGATCATCCTGTGGTAGAGGCAGTATTTAGGGTCGTTTGTACGCCCTATCTCATTGGGACGCCGAGCATCCGGTAGCTTCATTTTGTTCCCTTTGTGGAGTAGATGGAATATCGTGACCACCTGGTCATCTCTGAAGGAGTACTGCTTCGGAGGAAACTTGGGCTCTTGGCTGTTGACGCCGCTCTTCTTGGCCTTTGACTGCATGTCCCCGGTCAGCTCGACGGACATAATCTCCTTCCCTTTAGCTTGGGAAGACTGCGGGAGATCGCTGCGCCCTTTGTTGTTCGCGCCCCATTTGCTCCTAGGGGCGGATGGCTCGAACTTCTTAGCCGATTTCTCGGCTATCTCAGCTTGTTCGACCAATTCCTTCCAAGTATGGGCTTTGACAGCCCCCATGCGGACTTCTACTTGATCCAAGAAGTTGTGCCTGCATGTCTGTAAGAGTATGGGTAATGGCATCCCTGCCGGGCACATCAGAGATAGATTTCTGAACCGCTCAATGTATTCACGGACAGATTCGCCTTTCCTCTGTACGGTGGAAAGGAGCTTGTCCATGGTCACTTCGGTATCATCCTCATAGAAGCGAGAGAGGAACCGAGTTTCCAGGTCGATCCAGGAATTGATAGAGTCCTGAGGAAGGCTTCGGAACCAGTCGAATGCCACCCCTTTCAAGGTGCCGATGAACAACCTAGCCATGATGGCGTCGTTGTTTAGAACATTACCGGTCTGAGACAGGAAATAGTAGATGTGCTGATTGGGTGAGCTCTTACCATCATACGTATGCAACGTTGGTGGTTTGAACTTTGGCGGATATGGCACCGAATCCCACTCCAGCGGATAAGGACGGACTGCCCCTACCTTCTTTAATTCATCCCTCTGAGCTAGGGATGCGATTTGAGCTTGAAGGCCTTTAAGGACTTCGGCATCCAGGGAAGAGCCTCCCTTAGATTTCTCCGTCTTGGGCGGATCATTGCTGAGATGTCCCTCCTCATGATTGCTCCCGGTATCATCATTCCGGTTGCTGAGGAGCTGAGCGAGTATCTGTTGAATATTGTCCAGGGCCTCTTGCTGAGTTCTAGAGGTCTGCTCCTGAGCTTCCAAACGCTGACGAAGGTCGTCATTGGCGTTATCGGCCATATTAACCGATGCTTTGTCCGTTCGCACAGAACTGACCGTTGCTGAAGAGGCATACCCGCTGTCTTCTTCTTCTCCATCAGATGATTGGGGTGATCGCCTGGACTGTGGCGAGATCAGGGCCTTTGAGGAAGAAGGCGGTTCATATTATAGGGTATCGCTACCCTGGATCTGGTGTTTCGGAAAACACCTTCTTCGCGCACCAAGACTTCACCTAAGCCCGGGCTATAATCTGGATCTGGGGAGCCGAAAGGGGTATCATCAGATATATGACCTTCCCTGTGTTGCTCTCGTCCTCTTCCGGTCATGTTGACGGATGCGAAGGCTGGGCCTCGCGAAGCACTCCTTTCATGATGTCTCTTCATGGCATGTGCGGACAACCGGTCAAACACCGATTGACGGCGCGGAGGTGTCACCTTGATTGGATATTGCCGACAATGGGCTGAATGGATTGTCACAAGTCGGCATCCTCTTCGACAACAAGGGGAAGTGGTTTGGAGAGACTCCAATTTCAGCTTGTTTGCAAGAATTGTCGCAGGTTAGGCTCAACAGAGCCTGAACAACCCCGTGGAGAGGCCTTTCTGGAGCGTACAAGGGATGATGCTCCGTTCTTCTTATCCCTGCAGAAGAGATTAGTACTGAATAGTACTTTGGCGCTAGCTTCGCCGACAGGTGCGAGCTTAGTGCCTGATGAATCGGGGAGCGGAGCACGCTGTGGTGCTTTGCCCGCTATTCTGCTGCGAAGGGGATCAACCTCAGATAACACTGCGGTCTTAGCCTTGCGGCTGCGAACCCAGTGAATTCGTTGTGGTATAATAGCTTCGCTTGTGCGAGCGAGGCTAACAGGAGGCTTTGCTGCCTTTGACTCAGATGACGGTATGATTGCCGTCGTGACTTTATGGCTGGCAGCATCGTCAGGGCAGATGAGCATCTTACCCTTTTCTTCGCGGGAGAGGCGCAGTCTCGGCGTGACTACTCCGGGAGCTTTGGTTGAAGACTCCTGTTTAGGCTTCCATATCAGCCTTGACAGGGGACGCCTGAAATACACCTAGAGGGGGGTGAATAGGTGTAATTGCTAATCTAATGCTCTTTTTAAATTTTACTTAAGTGAGTGATGCAACGATCTCTCAAAACACGACTAAGAGCCGAATACCCCTTGCGAGGTTCTGAACTCCTTCCTCCCAATTCCCCTTAAATGGGTTAGAGGTGCGCAATGCAACCGTGTTGTATTGAGGTGTGATCGAACAATTCCAAGTATGAAATGCGATGATGAAATGTACACAAGTAATATAGCAAGAAAAGTAAACAAGTAAGGATTGCACAAATAAAATGTTAGTTCTCAAGCAATAAATTGAAAGCAAGTAAAGCAAGAGAGAATTAGACAAGATGACACAAAAGCAATCGCAAACAAAGTGATTTGTTTCGAGGTTCGAGCCCGTAGCTCTAGTCCCCGCCTTCACCTCCGTGAAGGGTTTCCACTATCCCCTTAGGATCCCGTACAAGTTAGGCCTCCAAAGACCTCAAGCCCGTAGCTTCACCTTACAAAGAAATTCCCCTTAGGAACTTGTCTCCACAAGAACAAAGGATTACGAATTTGTGATCTCAACTAGACCACAACACTCTTTCTCTTTTACAAACACTCTCACACTTTTACAACTTCACCTATAGAAAGAATATGAAATTTTTGGCTCTATGAAGTGTGGTGAGAAAAGCTTCAGTTGTAGAGTGATATTAGAGATCAAACAACAACTGAAAAACCAATTTTGAAAGAATGGAAATGAAAGCTTTAAACTATTTTTCTCTTTCTCTTGAAAACTATGAAAACTTGTATTTTTCTTGGTAAATAACTAAGGCCTATTTCCCACTATTTATAGGGAGAGAATAGGTTAAAAACTCTGATTTTTCCAGCTAATATCACCTGCAAAAGCACCCCAACAACCCTCTAAAAAGTCTGTTAAAACAGAAAATAAAACAGTTTTTCAGAACAGCCCAAAGAGGAAAGAGCCGTTGGAGGTGTTGCAGGCCTACCGGTCGACTGCCGGTCGACCGGGACCCTGCTGGCAAAAGAGCGTTATGGCTCCGGTCGACTGCCAGTCGACCGATCTCAAGAAAGGAAACACAGTTTCCTTCTACCGGTCGACCGACCCAGTCGACCGGAAAGATACAGAGAGCAAACATCTTTTTACCGGTCGACCGATATGTAGGTCGGTCGACCGACAGACATGCACAGCCTGTGCATGTCTGGACACAGCAGCCGGTCGACTGGGCCGGTCGACCGGTCTGCCTGGAAAACTGTTTTTTCTGGGCAGATTTTAAGATAGAAAATTTTGTATAAAATCTTTAAAAAACTGAAGCTAAGTTTTATGCTGAAAATAGTTTATATACATGTATTTAACAAGTTTTTGAAGATGTAAAGCTTTGGGTACATGTATGTATAAACTAAGGCATAAACCTAGAAATAAATATTTTGAAAAACATAGAAACATTCAAAACAAGTGTGTGTGCAAATCCTAGAGCCAAATTTCACATATTCTATCTTTACAAAACTAAACTTACAAACTACAATGGTCTTCAAGACTTCAACTTGAGCTATCTTCTCTTGATCTTCAATATTGCACTTAGAGCCCAATTTGACTTGTCTTGAGTCCAAAAGCTTGTATTTGAGTCCAAAAACTTTGTATATGAGTGAGAGTACTTCTAGTATGATAATAAACCTGAAACACACTTAAACAATAATTTATATTAGTACACATAACTAATATGTTTTGTAATCATCAAAATACACTAAACATGGGTTGATTGTAACCTTGGGCCAACAATCTCCCCCTTTTTGATGATGACAAAACATATGAGTTATTAAACAAATAAAAAGAGGAAAGAGCTTGGAACGCTCCCCCTTAAACAATGCTATGTATTTAACATGAATATGAACACTATGTAAATATACATAAAGCATTGAAAAATATCATCACCAAAAAATAAACTATCATAAGGGATAACAAATTTAAAACAACAACATATATTTCTCCCAAAACTAATATATATTTATATTTCTCCCCCTTTTTGTCATACATCAAAAAGGGTTAAAAAAAAATTTTAAGACAAAACAAAACAAACATATTAGAAACCAAAACAAAACAAACTAAGATATTTTAAGTATCAATCTTACATACATTCAATTCACCACAAATAAATGAAAATCTTGCATAATCTAAAGATTTTGTGAAAATATCTGCAAGTTGAAAATCTGTGGAAACAAAATCAATATCTATGTCACCTTTTTCAAAGTGATCTCTAAGAAAATGATATCTAATGTCTATATGTTTGGTTTTACTATGTTGATTAGCATTTTTGGTCATGTGAATAGCACTAGTATTATCACAATAAATCTTAACATGATCAAAATGTAAATCAAAATCGAGAAGAGTATGTTTCATCCAGAGTACTTGTGCACAACAAGCTCCGCTGCTACATACTCCGCCTCGGCGGTTGAAAGGGCTACACTATTTTGCTTTTTGGAAGACCAAGACACAAGACAATTGCCCAAGAATTGGCAAGTGCCACTTGTGCTCTTCCTATCTACCCTACAACCGGCATAGTCGGCATCCGAATAACTAGTCATGGTAAATTGGTTAGTTTTCGGATACCACAAACCTAAATCAATTGTGCCCTTAAGATACCTAATTATGCGTTTTACCGCTATTAAGTGTGATTCCTTAGGACATGATTGAAAACGTGCACATAAACATACGGAAAACATTATATCCGGCCTACTAGCCGTAAGATAGAGTAAACTACCAATCATGCTACGAAATAATTTGATGTCTACTTCCTTACCTTGTTCGTCCTTGTCAAGTTTCGTAGTGGTTGCCATGGGAGTCTTTGCTACTTTGGATCCTTCAAGCCCGAACCTCTTGATGAGTTCTTGGTGTACTTGGCTTGGTTGATGAATGTCCCATCACTACGTTGCTTGATTTGAAGTCCAAGGAAGAAGTTGAGCTCTCCCATCATAGACATCTCGAATTCCTTTTTCATGCAGGACTCAAAATTCTTGCAAAGTGAAACATTAGTAGATCCAAAAATAATGTCATCAACATAAATTTGAACTATGAGGATATTTAGATCTATATGTTTGGTAAATAATGTTTTATCAACTTTTCCTTTCTTAAAATCATTTGAAATCAAAAATGAAGACAATCTTTCATACCAAGCCCTAGGGGCTTGTTTTAAACCATATAGTGCTTTATCTAATTATAAACATAATTAGAGTGTGTAGGATCAACAAACCCGGGGGGTTGTTCAACATACACCTCCTCATCAATATAACCATTAAGAAAAGCACTCTTTACATCCATTTGAAATAGCTTAAAATCTTTAAATGAGGCATATGCTAAGGTCATCCGTATGGCTTCGAGCCGTGCTACGGGTGCAAAGGTTTCTTCAAATCGATTCCCTCGATTTGAGTGTAACCTTGGGCAACTAACCTAGCCTTGTTTCTAACTACATTACCCGATTCATCCAACTTGTTCTTAAAGATCCATTTAGTGCCAATAGTTGGTCTATCTTGGGGCCTAGGAACAAGGTGCAAACTTGGTTGCGCTCAAATTGATTGAGCTCCTCTTGCATAGCTAGCAACCAATATGAATCGGCCTCGGCCTCGAGGACATTTTTAGGTTCTATGTGTGAAATAAAAGCAAAATTACCACAAAAATCTTGAATCTTAGAGCGAGTGGTTACCCCTTTTGATACTTCACCTATGACGAGGTCCTTGGGATGATGAGGATTGAATCTCCAATCCTTTGGTAGTGGTTGAGAGGGCTCCTCTTCATTTGCTTGATGTTTATTTCCTTGAGCCTCTTCCACTTTGGCTTCACTTCCATCACCATCCTTTGGCTTGTCTCCCATGGTAGAAGCATCCTCCAAGGTCACTCTCTCCAAGCCTTCATCTAGAGCATCAATTTCTACACAATTCTTAACAAACTTGTTAGATTCCTCAAATTTAACATGAATAGATTCCTCAATAGTCAAAGTTGACCTATTGAAGACTCTATAAGCCTTACTAGTATTTGAGTAACCTACAAAAATAGCCTCATATGATCTAGCATCAAATTTTCCCAAATTAATATTTGTATTTAAAACAAAACATTTGCAACCAAACACTTTGAAATAAGAAACATTGGGTTTTCTAGAAAAATACATCTCATAAGAAGTCTTAGTAGTATTTTTACATAGGAAAACACGATTTGCAATGTAACATGAAGTATGAACGGCCTCGGCCCACAAATAATGTGGTAGACCATATTCATTTAACATTGTCCTAGCCATCTCTTGTAAAGTACGATTTTTCCGCTCAACTACTCCATTTTGTTGTGGAGTTCTAGGACAAGAAAGTTCATGTTTTATTCCATGTTCCTCACAAAAAGTGGTAAAGGGAAGGTTAATGAACTCACCTCCTCTATCACTTCTTATTTTAATTATTGAGGAGTCATTTTCCTTTTCAACTCTTTTCTTAAGGCTTGAAAATGTGAAAAGGTTTGACTTTTATGTTTAAGAAAATAAACCCAAGTAAAACGCGAGAAATCATCTACTAAAACATAAGCAAATCTACTCCCACTTAAACTTTTGGTTTGAGTTGGGCCAAATAAATCCATGTGGATTAGCTCCAATGGACGTGATGACATGATATCCTTAATTGATTTGAATGAGGACTTAGTTTGTTTCCCAAATTGACATGCGTCACAAACTCGGTCCTTTTCAAAGTTCAATGAAGGAATACCCTTCACCATTTCCTTAGAGTTAAGCCTAGAAATATGGTCAAATGAAACGTGGCCTAATCTCCTATGCCACAACCAAGAGTCGTCATCGAGGGCTTTTAAACATGTTATATTACAAGACATATTTAACATATCAATCATATAAACATTGCTTTCACGAAAACCGAAAAATACACAAACATTAGAAGTTCTATCAATCACTTTACAAGAAACATTATCAAAACTACATCAAAACCTTTATCACAAAGTTGACTAACACTCAAGAGATTATGCTTGAGGCCATCAACTAAAACTACATTTTCAATTAAAGGAGAGGTGCCAAGTTTTACATTACCAATACCGATGATTTTACCCTTGGCGTCATCTCCGAAGGTGACGGTGCCACCTTCATGATATCTTGATAGGGTTGCAAAGTTGTTGATGTCCCAAGTCATGTGTCTTGAGCAACCGCTATCAAGATACCATAAACCTCTACGTCTTTGAGCTTTGGAAAGTACCTACATCATTTAAAACAATGGTTGACTTTGGTACCCAAACTTTCTTGGGTCCTTGAAAGTTAGTGTTACGAACCCAAACATTATGATGTGATGCACTTAGTCTATCATAACAAAAATTAGCTAAGTGTCCTTTCCGTCCACAATGTGAACATGAGTACACTTTTCTATACATGAATGCATGGTGTGTGTGTGTGAAGTGTGAGCATGCTTTGGGGGTTTACCATGATGCATAGGTTGTGTAGCATGTACATGAGCATGAGCATGAGCATGATGAATATTTTTCTTAGGAGCTTGTTTCTTAGGAAACATATTCTCCATCTTCTTCTTATCAAATTCACTACATTTTTTCAAAACAACATCTAATGAGTCTAATCTTTCCTTAAGCATGGCAATCTCATTAGAATCTACAAATGGGGTCTTTCCTTTACAAGCAATCTTATATTTTTCAAAATCATTTTTAGTGAAAACTAAAGAAGAATGCAAATCATTATTTTCTTTAGAAAGATTTACAATTTGAATATTAAGAGATTCATTATCCTTTTTCATTTTTAAATATTTCTTCTTCATGAAATCATAATTTTGAGAGAGTTCCATAAATGCTTCACTTAACTCATCCATGGATAAATCATCATCAAGAAGAGTTGAGGGGGTTACCTTGCTTGTGCTCTCATTTGCCATGAAGCACATATTGGCGGTGTCGATCTCCTCCTCGGATTCACTTTCGTCATCCCATGTTGCTTTCATAGCCTTCTTCTTGTATGGCTTCTTGGATGAAGATGGCTTCACTTGGTCCGGACACTCCGCTACTATGTGTCCCGGCTTTTGGCAATTAAAGCAAATGATCTTCCTTTCTTCCTTGCCTCCTTGCCATCTCCTCCGTCCTTGGAACTTTGCCTTGTTGTACATCCTCCGGACGTTTTTGACTAGAAGTGAGAGCTCCTCGTCATCTTCTTCTTCATCATCTTCGTCGGAGTAAGTAGCATGACTTTTGAAGGCAATGGTCTTCTTTTGGTAGGTGCCATGTCCTCCCTTGCCTTTCTCTCCATTTCATGGTCTTCAAGTTCCCAATGAGTCCAATGAGCTCAATCTCATCTTTATCATTGAGTTCCTTCAATGTTGTAGCTTTCACTTCCCATGATGGAGGAGAGCCCGGATGATCTTTCTCACCCTTTGATCATTGTTGATTTCTTCACCTAGAGAAGCAAGACCATTAGTAATCTTTGTAAACTTAGTAACCATATCATCTATGGTTTCATTCTCTTGCATGCAAAAATTTTCATATTGGGACCGAAGAAGGTCTATCTTGGCCCTCTTCACTTGTGATGTCCCCTAATGTGTTACTAGCAAATGGGTCCAAATCTCATAGGCGGATTTGCAATGGATGACTCTAGCTATGTCATCATCATTGAGGGCTTGTAGGAGTGCATAATGAGCCCTAGCATTGGCATCAAACTCCTTGGTCTCAATTTCGGACCAAGTAGATTCATCACCATCGGGGCACTAAATTGTTTAGTCACGGCCTTTGCAACTCGGCTACCTAGAGATTGCAAGAAAACAGTCATCTTAACCTTCCATATGGGAAAGTTAAGTCCATCAAACTTAGGGGGTGTCTTAATACCATCGGCCATGTTTACTATGTGGAAATGAATGAAATGATTAGCAATATGAGGATCTCTCTAAGGTTGTTAAGCCAAATCCTAGAGTCCAAGCTCTGATACCAATTGAAATACACCTAAAGGGGGGGTGAATAGGTGTAATTGCTAATCTAATGCTCTTTTTAAATTTTACTTAAGTGAGTGATGCAACGATCTCTCAAAACACGACTAAGAGCCGAATACCCCTTGCGAGGTTCTGAACTCCTTCCTCCCATTCCCCTTAAATGGGTTAGAGGTGCGCAATGCAACCGTGTTGTATTGAGGTGTGATCGAACAATTCCAAGTATGAAATGCGATGATGAAATGTACACAAGTAATATAGCAAGAAAAGTAAACAAGTAAGGATTGCACAAATAAAATGTTAGTTCTCAAGCAATAAATTGAAAGCAAGTAAAGCAAGAGAGAATTAGACAAGATGACACAAAAGCAATCGCAAACAAAGTGATTTGTTTCGAGGTTCGAGCCCGTAGCTCTAGTCCCGCCTTCACCTCCGTGAAGGGTTTCCACTATCCCCTTAGGATCCCGTACAAGTTAGGCCTCCAAAGACCTCAAGCCCGTAGCTTCACCTTACAAAGAAATTCCCCTTAGGAACTTGTCTCCACAAGAACAAAGGATTACGAATTTGTGATCTCAACTAGACCACAACACTCTTTCTCTTTTACAAACACTCTCACACTTTTACAACTTCACCTATAGAAAGAATATGAAATTTTGGCTCTATGAAGTGTGGTGAGAAAAGCTTCAGTTGTAGAGTGATATTAGAGATCAAACAACAACTGAAAAACCAATTTTGAAAGAATGGAAATGAAAGCTTTAAACTATTTTTCTCTTTCTCTTGAAAACTATGAAAACTTGTATTTTTCTTGGTAAATAACTAAGGCCTATTTCCCACTATTTATAGGGAGAGAATAGGTTAAAAACTCTGATTTTTCCAGCTAATATCACCTGCAAAAGCACCCCAACAACCCTCTAAAAAGTCTGTTAAAACAGAAAATAAAACAGTTTTTCAGAACAGCCCAAAGAGGAAAGAGCCGTTGGAGGTGTTGCAGGCCTACCGGTCGACTGCCGGTCGACCGGGACCCTGCTGGCAAAAGAGCCGTTATGGCTCCGGTCGACTGCCAGTCGACCGATCTCAAGAAAGGAAACACAGTTTCCTTCTACCGGTCGACCGACCCAGTCGACCGGAAAGATACAGAGAGCAAACATCTTTTTACCGGTCGACCGATATGTAGGTCGGTCGACCGACAGACATGCACAGCCTGTGCATGTCTGGACACAGCAGCCGGTCGACTGGGCCTGTCGACCGGTCTGCCTGGAAAACTGTTTTTCTGGGCAGATTTTAAGATAGAAAATTTTGTATAAAATCTTTAAAAAACTGAAGCTAAGTTTTATGCTGAAAATAGTTTATATACATGTATTTAAACAAGTTTTTGAAGATGTAAAGCTTTGGGTACATGTATGTATAAACTAAGGCATAAACCTAGAAATAAATATTTTGAAAAACATAGAAACATTCAAAACAAGTGTGTGTGCAAATCCTAGAGCCAAATTTCACATATTCTATCTTTACAAAACTAAACTTACAAACTACAATGGTCTTCAAGACTTCAACTTGAGCTATCTTCTCTTGATCTTCAATATTGCACTTAGAGCCCAATTTGACTTGTCTTGAGTCCAAAAGCTTGTATTTGAGTCCAAAAACTTTGTATATGAGTGAGAGTACTTCTAGTATGATAATAAACCTGAAACACACTTAAACAACAATTTATATTAGTACACATAACTAATATGTTTTGTAATCATCAAAATACACTAAACATGGGTTGATTGTAACCTTGGGCCAACAACGCCTAGGTTCGCAAGGAACCTGAATAGCCACAAGCGGGGCTGCGGGGTGCTGGCAGGATTCTGCCTCTGGTTTCTGATTTGAAACCTTGGCCATGAAGACCTTCCTGTGCTTCCGTGCTCGAAGCATCAGGCCACCCCAGAGAGGACTTCTTCAAATCTTCCTTGATCGATCTGGATGACCAGGTTCTCAGAAGTGCAGGATCTGGGCTGCGGGCATGTTTCCTTGTTGCGCCAGAGAACTGCGGCAGGTTTGCAGAGAACCTTTTCCGTCTCCGCAGAGACTTTGCTTGAAGATTTAGCCAGAGAAGATCTGGCTGCACCGGCTTTTCTGAATTCAAAGATAGACCCGAAGGTCTGTTCGTCGCATTGCGACACTTGATTCTCAGCAGAGGAGAATACAATCCCCAGCGGAGTCGCCATCTTGTTTTCCATTATGTTTGCAAAGGGGGAAAACTTACAAAAAAGGTTTGAGGAGCTAAATTACAAGTATTCTCAAAAGATTACAAGTAGATCTCCTCAGAGATTCTGGGAAAATGTGCCGATAGGAGTCTGGTCAGCGCGCGACCACTTTGTCCCTTTGACGATGCGAGCGATGAGATTCCCTTCTCGCCTGGTTCGGGGAATCAGAGAATAGAGGATTGGTATAACCCTCTTGCTGCTTTTCAAAATCGCCTTCAATAAGGAATTCCTTCTCGCCTGATTCCGGAGATTCCTTGAGAAGAAGGACGATGTTAGGGTATCGACACCCTGATTAGAGAAAGCAATTCTCTAAAAGTCTCTGAATTCAAGAGCACGCGGTGCCTTGTGAAGAAGCCTCTACTTGTGGAGTCCTTCCGTATGCATGCGTCTCTCCTTGATTCCTCTCCGTTGATCGATCTCTCCTTCTCTGTTGATTTCTCTCGATTGATCGATCTCTCCCCTTTGTGCCCCTGACGGGCTATTTATAGGGAGAGCAAGGGTATAATCGTCCCTTTTGAAGATATGGAAACAGATTGAACCGAATCTGTTTGAATCTGGAAAGTAGCCTTACTGTGAGGCTAGGATAGCTTCTGCGGAGCTAGAAAATGGCAAGTCGGTTGATCTGTTTTGATCCTTTCCATATTGTTAGGAGATTCTCCCTGATCCTCTTACTCGTTTTAAGAGAGTCAAGAGATTGCGGCAATCACCTACCATATTTGAATCCTGATTGGATTTGATTAGATTGAATCCGATCTCATCAGGAGATTTTGATTGGTCAAAGGTTGACCATAGCAGGCTGATAGCGGAGCTGCCCGCTTTGAAGCTCATAGCGGAGCTAGAGGCAATTCCTAGCGAAGTCCGAAAAGAGGGTTTTCGGCGAAGCTATCAGTTAGCTTCCTGGCGATGCTCTGGATGATGCTAGCCTCTCAAACGAGGCTATCTCCTTGGGCTAATGTAATGCTAAATGCTAGCATTTTAGACCTGCTGAGGTCTGTTTAGAAACAATCCGGGTTCACTGTTCTGCTTGCTGGATCAGTGGAGTCCAAACCGCTTCCTTGTCCCTTGGAGGTGGGTGAAAACTGGTCTTCAGCTCGTCTGTCCCTTGTCTTTTGTAAATGTCAACAAGTTTAGACATCGTTCGGACCAATGAGAATCTTGTCTTTTT
Source organism: Agave tequilana (assembly GCA_038442645.1). Classification (NCBI taxonomy): domain Eukaryota; kingdom Viridiplantae; phylum Streptophyta; class Magnoliopsida; order Asparagales; family Asparagaceae; genus Agave; species Agave tequilana. The sequence goes on along the minus strand of JAVJIF010000674.1, from coordinate 103,068 downwards.
TAAGTGTCAACAGGGTTCTGTAGGCTGTCTAAAAATGTCCAACAGACAAGCCACTAAGAAAGCAGAGTTCCAACATCTAGACGCGTGGGCCCGAAGCCCGCGTCTCAGCATCAAGGCGCGTCGGCCCGAAGCCCGCGTCTCAGCATCAAGGCGCGTCGGCCCGAAGCCCGCGTCTCAGCAACAAGGCGCGTTGGCTCGACACCCGCGTCTCAACACCATGACGCGTTGGCTTGACACCCGCGTCTCAACACCATGACGCGTTGGCTTGACACCCGCGTCTCAACACCATGACGCGTTGGCTTGACACCCGCGTCTCAGCACCAAGGCGCGTTGGTTCGACACCCGCGTCTCGGTTGCAACTACCCGGATTGCGGGGCCAATCACCGCGCATGTAGTGGGTAGTGGCCCCTCATTGTGGAGCGTTTTCAGGGGGCACGTTCACCCCCTGAGACCCCTATAAATAGCCTTGTTCGCATCAACAAACGGAGGACGACGACGACAATTATCGGGCAAAGGGACAGACGCACGATCGTTGGGCAAGAAGATCATCAACAGAGAGAGAGAGAAGACTCTTCAGCGAGCTTACTGAGTACTAGCCGCTCTTTGCCTACCTCCTCTTCTAGAGTTTTGGTAGACGGAGCTGAGTTACTCCCTCTACCTGCCAAGGAGAAGATCCCTCGACGGTCCAGAACGGTCATCTAGTCAACGGAGAACAAGATTCACTCTCCACCGCCACCCGAAGAACCCAGCACTAAATAAAAGGGAATTCAAGATTCAATATTCTCCCTCCCTTGTAACCGGAAGATTTAGCCTGTTGTAATTTTTCATCTGATTCAAGGAAATTTTACTCCAGCCCCTTTCCGTGTCAAACAGAGAGAAAGAGGATGAGGACTAGAGTGAGAGAGAGATAGAGAGAGAAAGTAGAGAGAGAGAAGAGAGAGAATTCAGGAGAGAGAGAGGGGTACAGGAAGAGAGAGAGTAGGAGAGAGAGAGGGAGAGAACAGGAGAGAGAGAGAGGACAGGGGGGCAGCAGCCCCCCTTCTCTCGCACAGGGGGCTGGAAGCCCCCTGGCCGGAGGTGGCCGCCGGCCGCCGGCGGGGCGCCAGAGCTGGGGTGGCCGGCGGCCACCCCAGGGAAGAAAACAGGGAGGGGGCTGCTGCCCCCTCCCTCCAACAGTGCCCCGGCCAGGGCAACAGGCCCTGGCCTGGCCAAGCTCTGGCCGCGGCAGTGCGGCCAGAGGGCGGAGGGGAAGGCCGCGCCGGCCCTCAGTGGCCGGCGTAGGCCAGGGGTGGCCTCCGGCCACCCCAAAGAAAGGAAGGGAGGGGGCTGCTGCCCCCTCCACACCCGCGCACAGGGGGCCAGGAGGCCCCTGGCCACGCCCAAGGCCGCCGGCACGCTGCCGGCGACGGTCAGCCCCCACCGGGGGTGCCGGAGGAGGGAAGAGAGGTCCGGCGATGATGGTGATGGCCGGATCCATGGGAAGGAAAGGAAGAAAAAAATGGAAAGAAAAGAAAAGGAAAAGAAAAAGAGAGAGGGGGGAAGGAGATGGCCGGATATTGGGGGGGTCTCTCGCCGGCGTCGTGGTGGCCGGAGGCGCCGGCGGTGGTGGGGGCCGGTTAGGCGCCGGTCAACTCTTGGAGAAGAAGAGGAAGAAAAGAAATGAGGAGAAAGGAAGAAGAAAAGAAAGAAAAAGAAAGGAAAAAAAAAAGGAAAGAGAAGTGATGGAGATGGGATGGATGGGAGAAGGAATTAAATGAGGGGGTGAGGTGGCGTTGGTGAAGTCGGTTGAGGGAAAAGAAAAGGAAAAAAAGAAAGAAAGAAAGAAAAGATAAAAATAATAATATTATAATATGGTCGCGAAAAATCGACTGTTCCGGAAAAATCCCAAAAAAATACCCGGAGGTAGAAAACGTCATCCTGAGGAATAATATGAAATCGGTTTTCAGAAATAAAATCCCGTTTTTAAATTAAAAATCTGAAAGTCAACCGCCGATACCGGTTTACACCGGGTCGGCCGGATTTTGATAAATTCTGAAAAATCCCAGAAAATGTATTAAAGAATAAAATATGATTTTAAGAAGTAAGTGAAAGCGGAATTCAGAAATTCAATTCCGATTGTAAACTAAAAATCCTGGAATCAACCAGCGATACTGGCCGACACCGAATCCGGTGGAATTTTCATAAATTCATAAAATCTTCAGAAAAAGTATTTAGATAGGAAATGTGATTTTAAGAAATAATGTAAAAAGGTACTTTTAGTAATTCCAATCCGTTTGTAAATTAAAAATCCGGGAATCGGTCAGCGGTACTGGTCGACGCCGGTTTTGAAGATTTTCAATTTAATTCAGAAAAATTCCATAAAATCATAGAAAATCTAAAATATTGGAAAACGATGTTTAAAACTGAAACCGGTCAAATCGGAATACCAGAATGTCCAAATCAAGCAATTCACTAGGATCGGGTTCTCAGTTCAGATCAGAGCTGACTCCGAGTCCGTGAATCCGGATCCAAGACAAAACAATCATATAAAGAATTCATAATACAAAACAAATACAGGAAGTAAATCGAAAAATACGATTGAAAAAATCTGAATACGCAACTAAGTACGTATTCTGGGAGCGGGGTGTTACAACATATTATTCTAGAAAATAATTCATAATTACTTGCATATTTTTAAGATTATTTTACATGCTAGGAAATCTAAATAAGCAATGGAGCAAGTAAGCATTAAATAAAAACTAAATTAATTAACAATGATATGTAAAAATAAATAAACACTCATCACGAAATTAAGTAAAATAAATGCAGAAGGAAAATAAACACTCACATAAAAAATGAAAATACTCACCTCGATTTTTCACTGAACCGGATACTGAGTTATATTGTCAAGTTCGAAAATTTATAATTAATTTTATTTGGTTTAGTAATTATTATAAAATATTATAATTTATATGATTTTAATTTATTTCACTGCCAGAGTAATTCTATAGAGTTAAAAATTCATTTTGTGATTTTACACATTTTTTCTGAATTTTTTTGAATTTATTTCCATTTTTTAAATTTAAATAAGTCAAAAATATTGAAAATTCTTAACGGGTTTGTTTGCTACAGTAATGGGTCTAGACTGCTACAGTATCGGGTATGGGTCTTCTACAGTGCTTGCTACAGTAACCTTTTCTGATTTTCATTGAATTTAATTTTTATTTTCTATTTTTGATGATAAAAGAACTGTAAAAATCAAATAAAAATAATGATAATTAGGAGGCACTTCTTGAGTGTTCCTACCTATTTTTTTTCAAGTTTTTAGAGTAAGTATTACGTGATAAAATTTATTAAAAAATACAATATGCTCAAGGGTCCAGTGAATGTCTGAATGAAAAAAATCATATAAATCAAAATACGCTCCCTTCAGTTTGAATTGTTCCTCCTCATGTCTAGCAAGCCTGAGCCTCGCCTAGATTGGGTTTTAGAAGAGGAATGAGGAAGATGAGAGGAAGGAGAGATTTATACGAAAGAAGTTTTGGGCTTTCTTTCTTTCTTTTCTTTGGATGATGAATAAATGAGATAGGGTAATTTTTTAGATTAGAATTATAAATTCTAATTTTTAGCTTGTAAGTTATAAATAATAGATTTTTTTGTTTTGAAAATCAATAAGGATCATATGAGATCTTTAGTTGATCTCTTGTAAATCACATTTTTGTACTTTTAATATTCTATAATATTGGATTACGCTCTGTGATAACAATGCACTTTTATATTTATGATAGAATATATATTACCACTATACTTCTGTATTCTGACTCCTTCCGTACTCTGATTCCTACCTATACTGATGCTCAGAGTACGTATGTGAGGTGTTCCGCTCTTCATATGTACATCATAGTAGCGTCTCGCATCCGAGAGATTGAAGCATTACATAAATTCATTGTAACTATTATAAATTGTTGGCCGAAGGTTACAATCAACCCATGTTTAGTGTATTTTGATGATTACAAAACATATTAGTTATTTGTACTAATATAAATTGTTGTTTAAGTGTGTTTCAGGTTTATATATTAAAGAGATGAATTCTTCCCTAAAGGAAGGTACATTGGACTCAAGACAAGTCAAATTGGGCTCAAAGTGCAATATTGAAGATCAAGTGAAGATTGCCCTTGTTGAAGTCTTGAAGACCTAGAAGTTTGTAAGTGTAGTTTTGTTAAAGATAGAATATGTGAAATTTGGCTCTAGGATTTGCACACACACTTGTTTTGTATGTTTCCTTTGTTTTTGAAAATGTTTATTTCTAAGTTTATGCCTTAGTTTATACATACATGGACTCAAAGCTTTATATCTTCAAAAACTTGTTTAAAACATGATATAAACTATTTTCTGCATAACACTTAGCTTCAGATTTTTTAAAGAATTTTTACAAAATTTTCTATCTCAAAAATCTGCCCAAAAAATATCTATTTCAGGCAGACCGGTCGACCGGCAGTCGACCGGCTGCTGTGTCCAGACATGCACAGGCTGTGCATGTCTGTCGGTCGACCGACCTACATACCGGTCGACCGGAAAAGAGATGTTTTGCTCTCTGTATCTTTTCGGTCGACTGGGTCGGTCGACCGATAGAAGGAAACTGTGTTTCCTTTGTTGGATCGGTCGACTGGCAGTCGACCGAAGCTCCAACGGCTCTTTTGCCAGCAGGGACCCGGTAGACCGGCAGTCGACCGGTAGGCCTGCATCAGCCATAACGGCTCTTTCTTCTTTGGAATTTCTGAAAAACTGTTTTTGGTTTTCTCTTTTACAGAGTTTTTAGGAGTTGTTGGGACTCTTTTTCTGATCAAATTAGCTGGAAAAATCAGAGTTTTAACCTATTCTCTCCCTATAAATAGTGGGGAATAGGCCTTAGTTATTTACCAAGAAAAATACAAGTTTTCATAGTTTTCAAGAGAAAGAGAAAAATAGTTTAAAGCTTTCATTTCCATTCTTTCAAAATTGGTTTTTCAGTTGTTGTTTGATCTCTAATATCACTCTACAACTGAAGCTTTTCTCACCACACTTCATAGAGCCAAAAATTTCATATTCTTTCTATAGGTGAAGTTGTAAAAGAGTGAGAGTGTTTGTAAAGAGTGTTGTGGTCTAGTTAAAGATCACTATTTGTAATTCTTGTTCTTGTGGAGACAAGCTCCTCGGTGGAGTTTCTTTGTAAGGTGAAGCTACGGGCTTGAGGTCTTTGGAGGCCTAACTTGTACGGGATCCTAAGGGGATAGTGGAAACCCTTCACGGAGGTGAAGGCGGGGACTAGAGCAACGGGCTCGAACCTCGAAACAAATCATCTTGTTTGCGATTGCCTTGGCGTTCTTCTTGCTTACTTTCTTGCTTTATATCACTTCCAATTTATTGCTTGAGAACTAACCTTTATTTGTGCAATCCTTATTTGTTTACTTTACTTGCTATTTTACTTGTGTGTATTTCATTTTCATCATCATACTTGGCATTGATCAATCACACCTCAATACAACACGGTTGCATTGCGCACCTCTAACCCATTTAAGGGGAATTGGGAGGAAGGAGTTCAGAACCTCGCAAGGGTATTCGGCTCTTAGTCGTGTTTTTGAGAGATTGTTGCATCACTCATTTCATAAGTTTAAAAAGATCATTAGATTAGCAATTACACCTATTCACCCCCCCTCTAGGTGCATTTCAATTGGTATCAGAGCTTGGACTCTAGGATTTGGCTTAACAACCTTAGAGAGATCCTCATATTGCTAATCATTTCATTCATTTCCACATAGTAAACATGGCCGATGGTATTAAAACACCCCCTAAGTTTGATGGACTTAACTTTCCCATATGGAAGGTTAAGATGACCGTTTTCTTGCAATCTCTAGGTAGCCGAGTTGCAAAGGCCGTGACTAAACAATTTAGTACCCCCGACGGTGATGAATCTACTTGGTCCGAAATTGAGACCAAGGAGTTTGATGCCAATGCTAGGGCTCATTATGCACTCCTACAAGCCCTCAATGATGATGACATAGCTAGAGTCATCCATTGCAAATCCGCCTATGAGATTTGGACCCATTTGCTAGTAACACATGAGGGGACATCACAAGTGAAGAGGGCCAAGATAGACCTTCTTCGGTCCCAATATGAAAATTTTAGCATGCAAGAACATGAAACCATAGATGATATGGTTACTAAATTTACTAAGATTACTAATGGGCTTTCTTCTCTAGGTGAAGAGATCAACAACGACCAAAGGGTGAGAAAGATCATCCGGGCTCTTCCTCCATCATGGGAAGTGAAAGCTACAACATTGAAGGAACTCAATGATAAAGATGAGATTGAGCTCATCGGACTCATTGGGAATTTAAAAACCCATGAGATGGAGAGGAAGGCAAGGGAGGACATGGCACCCTCCAAAAAGAAGACCATTGCCTTCAAAAGTCATGCTACCTACTCCGACGAAGATGACGAAGAAGAAGATGACGAGGAGCTCTCACTTCTAGTCAAAAATGTCCGGAGGATGTACAACAAGGCAAAGTTCCAAGGAAGGAGGAGATGGCAAGGAGGCAAGGAAGAAAGGAAGATCATTTGCTTTAATTGCCAAAAGCCGGGACACATTGTAGCGGAGTGTCCGGACCAAGTGAAGCCATCTTCATCCAAGAAGCCATACAAGAAGAAGGCTATGAAAGCAACATGGGATGACGAAAGTGAATCCGAGGAGGAGATCGACACCGCCAATATGTGCTTCATGGCAAATGAGAGCACAAGCAAGGTAACCCCCTCAACTCTTCTTGATGATAATTTATCCATGGATGAGCTAGGAGAAGCATTTGTAGAACTTTCTCAAAATTATGACTTCATGAAGAAAAAGTACTTGAAAATGAAAAAGGATAATGAATCTTTGAGTATTCAAGTGTTAAATCTTTCAAAAGAAAATAATGACTTGCATTCTTCTTTAGTTTCCACTAAAAATGATTTTGAAAAATATAAGATTGCTTGTAAAGGAAAGACCCCATTTATAGATTCTAATGAGATTGCCATGCTTAAGGAAAGATTAGACTCATTAGATGTTGTTTTGAAAAAGTGTAGTGAGTTTGATAAGAAGAAGATGGAGAATATGTTTCCTAAGAAACAAGCTCCTAAGAAAAATATTCATCATGCTCATGCTCATGCTCATGTACATGCTACACAACCTATGCATCATGGTAAACCCCCAAAGCATGCTCACACTTCACATACACACCATGCATTCATGTATAGAAAAGTGTACTCATGTTCACATTGTGGACGGAAAGGACACTTAGCTAATTTTTGTTATGATAGACTAAGTGCATCACATCATAATGTTTGGGTTCGTAACACTAACTTTCAAGGACCCAAGAAAGTTTGGGTACCAAAGTCAACTATTGTTTTAAATGATGTAGGTACTTTCCAAAGCTCAAAGACGTAGAGGTTTATGGTATCTTGATAGCGGTTGCTCAAGGCACATGACTTGGGACATCAACAACTTTGCAACCCTATCAAGATATCATGAAGGTGGCACCGTCACCTTCGGAGATGACGCCAAGGGTAAAATCATCGGTATTGGTAATGTAAAACTTGGCACCTCTCCTTTAATTGAAAATGTGGTTTTAGTTGATGGCCTCAAGCATAATCTCTTGAGTGTTAGTCAACTTTGTGATAAAGGTTTTGATGTAGTTTTTGACAATGTTGCTTGTAAAGTAATTGATAGAACTTCCAATGTTTGTGTATTTTCCGATTTTCGTGAAAGTAATGTATATATGATAGATATGCTAAATATGTCTTGTAATATAACATGTTTAAAAGCCCTCGATGACGACTCTTGGTTATGGCATAGGAGATTAGGCCACGTTTCATTTGACCATATTTCTAGGCTTAACTCTAAGGAAATGGTGAAGGGTATTCCTTCATTGAACTTTGAAAAGGACCGAGTTTGTGACGCATGTCAATTTGGGAAACAAACTAAGTCCTCATTCAAATCAATTAAGGATATCATGTCATCACGTCCATTGGAGCTAATCCACATGGATTTATTTGGCCCTACACAAACCAAAAGTTTAAGTGGGAGTAGATTTGCTTATGTTTTAGTAGATGATTTTTCGCGTTTTACTTGGGTTTATTTTCTTGAACATAAAAGTCAAACCTTTTCACATTTTCAAGCCTTTAAGAAAAGAGTTGAAAAGGAAAATGACTCCTCAATAATTAAAATAAGAAGTGATAGAGGAGGTGAGTTCATTAACCTTCCCTTTACCACTTTTTGTGAGGAACATGGAATAAAACATGAACTTTCTTGTCCTAGAACTCCACAACAAAATGGAGTAGTTGAGCGGAAAAATCGTACTTTACAAGAGATGGATAGGACAATGTTAAATGAATATGGTCTACCACATTATTTGTGGGCCGAGGCCGTTCATACTTCATGTTACATTGCAAATCGTGTTTTCCTATGTAAAAATACTACTAAGACTTCTTATGAGATGTATTTTTCTAGAAAACCTAATGTTTCTTATTTCAAAGTGTTTGGTTGCAAATGTTTTGTTTTAAATACAAATATTAATTTGGGAAAATTTGATGCAAAAGCATATGAGGCTATTTTTGTAGGTTACTCAAATACTAGTAAGGCTTATAGAGTCTTCAATAGGTCAACTTTGACTATTGAGGAATCTATTCATGTTAAATTTGAGGAATCTAACAAGTTTGTTAAGAATTGTGTAGAAATTGATGCTTTAGATGAAGTTTGGAGAAAGTGACCTTGGAGGATGCTTCTACCATGGGAGACAAGCCAAAGGATGGTGATGGAAGTGAAGCCAAAGTGGAAGAGGCTCAAGGAAATGAACATCAAGCAAATGAAGAGGAGCCCTCTCAACCACTACCAAAGGATTGGAGATTCAATCCTCATCATCCCAAGGACCTCGTCATAGGTGAAGTATCAAAAGGGGTAACCACTCGCTCTAAGATTCAAGATTTTTGTGATAATTTTGCTTTTATTTCACACATAGAACCTAAAAATGTCCTCGAGGCCGAGGCCGATTCATATTGGTTGCTTGCAATGCAAGAGGAGCTCAATCAATTTGAGCGCAACCAAGTTTGGCACCTTGTTCCTAGGCCCCAAGATAGACCAACTATTGGCACTAAATGGATCTTTAAGAACAAGTTGGATGAATCGGGTAATGTAGTTAGAAACAAGGCTAGGTTAGTTGCCCAAGGTTACACTCAAATCGAGGGAATCGATTTTGAAGAAACCTTTGCACCCGTAGCACGGCTCGAAGCCATACGGATGACCTTAGCATATGCCTCATTTAAAGATTTTAAGTTATTTCAAATGGATGTAAAGAGTGCTTTTCTTAATGGTTATATTGATGAGGAGGTGTATGTTGAACAACCCCCCGGGTTTGTTGATCCTACACACCCTAATTATGTTTATAAATTAGATAAAGCACTATATGGTTTGAAACAAGCCCCTAGGGCTTGGTATGAAAGATTGTCTTCATTTTTGCTTTCAAATGATTTTAAGAAAGGAAAAGTTGATAAAACATTATTTACCAAACATATAGATCAAGATATCCTCATAGTTCAAATTTATGTTGATGACATTATTTTTGGATCTAATAATGTTTCACTTTGCAAGAATTTTGAGTCATGCATGAAAAAGGAATTTGAGATGTCTATGATGGGGGAGCTCAACTTCTTCCTTGGACTTCAAATCAAGCAACGTAGTGATGGGACATTCATCAACCAAGCCAAGTACACCAAAGAACTCATCAAGAGGTTCGGGCTTGAAGGATCCAAAGTAGCAAAGACTCCCATGGCAACCACTACGAAACTTGACAAGGACGAACAAGGTAAGGAAGTAGATATCAAATTATTTCGTAGCATGATTGGTAGTTTACTCTATCTTACGGCTAGTAGGCCGGATATAATGTTTTCTGTATGTTTATGTGCACGTTTTCAATCATGTCCTAAGGAATCACACTTAATAGCGGTAAAACGCATAATTAGGTATCTTAAGGGCACAATTGATTTAGGTTTGTGGTATCCGAAAACTAACCAATTTACCATGACTAGTTATTCGGATGCCGACTATGCCGGTTGTAGGGTAGATAGGAAGAGCACAAGTGGCACTTGCCAATTCTTGGGCAATTGTCTTGTGTCTTGGTCTTCCAAGAAGCAAAATAGTGTAGCCCTTTCAACCGCCGAGGCGGAGTATGTAGCAGCCGGAGCTTGTTGTGCACAAGTACTCTGGATGAAACATACTCTTCTCGATTTTGATTTACTTTTTGATCATGTTAAGATTTATTGTGATAATACTAGTGCTATTCACATGACCAAAAATGCTAATCAACATAGTAAAACCAAACATATAGACATTAGATATCATTTTCTTAGAGATCACTTTGAAAAAGGTGACATAGATATTGATTTTGTTTCCACAGATTTTCAACTTGCAGATATTTTCACAAAACCTTTAGATTATGCAAGATTTTCATTTATTTGTGGTGAATTGAATGTATGTAAGATTGATACTTAAAATATCTTAGTTTGTTTTGTTTTGGTTTCTAATATGTTTGTTTTGTTTTGTCTTAAATTTTTTTTTAACCCTTTTTGATGTATGACAAAAAGGGGGAGAAATATAAAAATATATGGTTTGTTTTAAATTTTGTTATTCCTTATGATAGTTTATTTTTTGGTGATGATATTTTTCAATGCTTTATGTATGCTTACATAGTTGTTCATATTCATGTTAAATACATAGCATTGTTTAAGGGGGAGCTTTCCAAGCTCTTTCCTCTTTTATTTGTTTAATAACTCATATGTTTTGTCATCATCAAAAAGGGGGAGATTGTTGGCCCAAGGTTACAATCAACCCATGTTTAGTGTATTTTGATGATTACAAAACATATTAGTTATTTGTACTAATATAAATTGTTGTTTAAGTGTGTTTCAGGTTTATATATTAAAGAGATGAATTCTTCCCTAAAGGAAGGTACATTGGACTCAAGACAAGTCAAATTGGGCTCAAAGTGCAATATTGAAGATCAAGTGAAGATTGCCCTTGTTGAAGTCTTGAAGACCTAGAAGTTTGTAAGTGTAGTTTTGTTAAAGATAGAATATGTGAAATTTGGCTCTAGGATTTGCACACACACTTGTTTTGTATGTTTCCTTTGTTTTTGAAAATGTTTATTTCTAAGTTTATGCCTTAGTTTATACATACATGGACTCAAAGCTTTATATCTTCAAAAACTTGTTTAAAACATGATATAAACTATTTTCTGCATAACACTTAGCTTCAGATTTTTTAAAGAATTTTTACAAAATTTTCTATCTCAAAAATCTGCCCAAAAAAAATATCTATTTCAGGCAGACCGGTCGACCGGCAGTCGACCGGCTGCTGTGTCCAGACATGCACAGGCTGTGCATGTCTGTCGGTCGACCGACCTACATACCGGTCGACCGGAAAAGAGATGTTTTGCTCTCTGTATCTTTTCGGTCGACTGGGTCGGTCGACCGATAGAAGGAAACTGTGTTTCCTTTGTTGGATCGGTCGACTGGCAGTCGACCGAAGCTCCAACGGCTCTTTTGCCAGCAGGGACCCGGTCGACCGGCAGTCGACCGGTAGGCCTGCATCAGCCATAACGGCTCTTTCTTCTTTTGGAATTTCTGAAAAACTGTTTTTGGTTTTCTCTTTTACAGAGTTTTTAGGAGTTGTTGGGACTCTTTTTCTGATCAAATTAGCTGGAAAAATCAGAGTTTTAACCTATTCTCTCCCTATAAATAGTGGGGAATAGGCCTTAGTTATTTACCAAGAAAAATACAAGTTTTCATAGTTTTCAAGAGAAAGAGAAAAATAGTTTAAAGCTTTCATTTCCATTCTTTCAAAATTGGTTTTTCAGTTGTTGTTTGATCTCTAATATCACTCTACAACTGAAGCTTTTCTCACCACACTTCATAGAGCCAAAAATTTCATATTCTTTCTATAGGTGAAGTTGTAAAAGAGTGAGAGTGTTTGTAAAAGAGTGTTGTGGTCTAGTTAAAGATCACTATTTGTAATTCTTGTTCTTGTGGAGACAAGCTCCTCGGTGGAGTTTCTTTGTAAGGTGAAGCTACGGGCTTGAGGTCTTTGGAGGCCTAACTTGTACGGGATCCTAAGGGGATAGTGGAACCCTTCACGGAGGTGAAGGCGGGGACTAGAGCAACGGGCTCGAACCTCGAAACAAATCATCTTGTTTGCGATTGCCTTGGCGTTCTTCTTGCTTACTTTCTTGCTTTATATCACTTCCAATTTATTGCTTGAGAACTAACCTTTATTTGTGCAATCCTTATTTGTTTACTTTACTTGCTATTTTACTTGTGTGTATTTCATTTTCATCATCATACTTGGCATTGATCAATCACACCTCAATACAACACGGTTGCATTGCGCACCTCTAACCCATTTAAGGGGAATTGGGAGGAAGGAGTTCAGAACCTCGCAAGGGGTATTCGGCTCTTAGTCGTGTTTTTGAGAGATTGTTGCATCACTCATTTCATAAGTTTAAAAGATCATTAGATTAGCAATTACACCTATTCACCCCCCCTCTAGGTGCATTTCATAAATTTCACCTATTATATAGAATCTTAAAGTGAGAGTACGTACAACAACTGAGCAAGAAGTCAAAGCAACACGCTCTTCAATTTTTCCCCTATGCTCCTGCTTACAAAAAATTACAAATTAGAACCATACCTTAAACCTTCAATTACCAAAAATACTTCCCTGTCATATTTGTCGTGATCCTTACGAATATATGTATAAAATAAAGTAGAAGAAAATGACATTATGAACAGAATAAAGAGGAAGACAAGAACACTGTAGATGATGAATCAAAGCGTTTTCATAAGAATTGGGTTTGAGTGGGTGGGGTGGAGAAGAGATTTTTTTTGAACGAGAGAGAGAGAGAGAGAAAAAGAAGAGCTCAAACGTGAGAAGGGTGACAGAGAAAGAAAGGGGGAGGAAAGAGAGGGAGGAGAGAGACTTCACTTGGACATAAGGAGAAGGAGCGATACAAATTTATCTATTTTTTTTTCTTTTTGTTTACTTTTTTTTGTTGATATATAGAGAGTTTAAATTATAAATAAATATTTAAGAATCAAAAAATAAGAAAAATATTTGATAGAACAAAAGGGAGGAGGAACATAAATCACACACATGTTTTTCTTGGACGAGGGACATAAACCGTGTTTTTTTTAAGAGTAGTTATTGACTATAAATTTTAGATATAGATAGATAGTTTAAATTAATAATATAATATTAAAAAATTAAAAAAATAAGTGGTAAAACAAAAAGGGATGGGATGTGAATTATGCATGTGCTTTAAAGTATTTACTTTTAAGAGTAGCTATAAATTATTAGATAAGTTAATTATGAAAATTATGAAAATTAGGTGATAGGAAAAAAAAGGAGGGACAAGAGGGGAGACAAAATTGTGCACGTGCTTTAGACTATTTATTTTAAAGAGTTATTGTTTATAGATTTGGTTTGAGACACTTAACTTGTGCAAGTTTACTTAATATTTTTAAGCTTCTAAACAAAAAGAGTATAAATAAAAGCTCTTTTTGAGATTGAAAATAAGATTTGAAGGAACATTGCACTTGAACCCGAAATCTGTTAAAGTCAAACCGGCCCTCCTAAATTCATAACATGTCCGATTTGTTTCAAACCCTGCCCATCAAGTTCAGGCGGGTTTTGGGTTTTGGATTAGAGATTCTGGTCAGGTAAATTTTTTGCTGAAAACCCGCCAGACCCCACCCGTTTAAACTCCTAGGTACCAAATGGGGCTTGTTTGTTTCATCATAAAAGGCCATAAGTCGCAAGTGACTTACGACCTTTTACGACTTACGGTGTTTATTCCATCGTAAGTCGTAAAATGCACTTGTATCTCACTTACGATCCATTTGCAGTACAAACAGTTAATTATGTTGTCATGCAAATCTCACTTACAACCCACTTGCAGTAAAAACAGTTAATTTTATAGTCATGCAATCTGCGTTGCAGAAAGTTAATTGTAATTAGATTAATATATTTTATTATTAATTTAATTTTTTAAATTATTAGAATTTTTTAATTATTAGATTAAATATAATTATCAGATTAAAGTTTTTTTAATATCTTTAATATTAATCTTTATATTTAATATTTATTAATATTTAATATTTTTAATTATTTAAAATGTAATATGTTTTATTTTAATCTATTTAATTTATTTTTATTATTTAATATTTAATATGTTTAATTTTAATATATTTATTTTTAGTATTTATTGAGATTTTTTATTATTTTTATTGGCATTTTAAATATTTTATAATATTTATTTATATTTGATTACTTAATCATAATTATTTAATACTTAATATATTGAATTTTTAATTTTTTAAAATTTTAATTAAATTAATTATTATATTATATTTTAATATATTTAATTTAATTTTAATTAATTAATTAATTAATTAATTATATATTATTAATATTTACTATCGTTAGTATTTATTGGCATTTTTTTATAATTTTAAATTCCGAACAATTAATTTTGTGGTTAACTTTTCTACTTATGACTTACACATTACGACAACCAAATACCATAAAACACAGTACACTTTCTCACTTACAATTTTATTTTACCAATCAAACACCGTAAAACTTATTTGTATGTAACTCATTTACAACTGTAAAAAAATTTATCACTTACAGATTACTGACTTATGGTGAATTACGATAACCATGCCTAAGTTGGGTTGGGTTAGATTTCTCTGCCCCATCCGACAAACTTGAGTCAAGCTGTGATGCAAATTGGGTTTGGTTCCGGATGGGGTTCTAGTTTACCCGACCCATTTGCACCACTAGGGTCACTCGTCGACTATTAGTTCCCAACTTGCAAAGCCCTGTCCGCCGCCGCCACCGCATTAGTTTCCAGGGTTTCTCTCTTCGCTCCAAGCTCCAATGGCGCCGACGAAGAAGACGGTATTATTCCTCTCTCTCCTTTTCTCTCCATTACGGACACTTCATTTGATCTCCATTTCTAGGGTTTTCCCTTTGTATGAAACGATGATTGATTTGTGGGGTGAAAACGAAATGAAAATTGCAGAAGAAGACGACGGAGAGCATCAACAACAGGCTCGCCCTGGTGATGAAGAGCGGCAAGTACACCCTAGGATTCAAGACCGTCCTCAGATCTCTCAGGAACTCCAAAGGTGACTCCTTTTTCCTTTTCTGTGAACCTAATTGGTCTAATTTTGTTGTTAAATATGGGACTGAAGTTTGGCTCTTTGGCTATTGATTCGTGCCTCGGGGATGAATGCAGTGCCCTAAATCGATTTACTCTCTCATATCTTCTAGGTTATTAAACTTTCTAAATCTAGTGGGATTTGTAGAAGGTGATACATTTGTATTCCATGTTTGGATGCTTTGATCTGTTAATTAATGCAAAGAAGAAAGCTATATCTTACAATGTTAAACTTGATGCCATGAAGTATGGTAGAATCACATTCTCTTTGTTTCACATATCCTCTGCATTTAGGTGTTCTGCTTGTGAAGTTGTATTGCTACCTCTATGGTCTATTGTGATCAGTTGGTCTACTTGTACCAGAGTGTTGCAGAAAGAGTAGGTGAACACAATGTTTTTTAAGGAAAGATTTCATTTAGTTGACCAATCACTGCTTCCAGTTTTGGTTTAGAAAGTTTTCATTCCATAAGAGTAATGTTTAGAAATACCCTCACATGAAAAGCAAAATAACCTTAGTTTGTTATTCTTATCACCATTTTAACCTTGTCCACACTCCTTGCATTAATATATTTTGGATTCTCGCTCTAGTTTTTAGAGGAGGGATGGAGTTTAAGTTTGAGAAGTAAGAGTTAAGTGAACTTTAGTCCTCATGTGTGTGGACGTGGAATATATTGTGAGATGTTACATTTTTGTTTAGACAAAATTCATAAGGCAAGGTGCACCTTTGGTAGAAAGATTTTGCTCAATTGAAAGAAGACTTTGGTAAGAAATATGGTAAATGGATCGAGTCTCATATTCTTTAACACCCAAAGTTAATTTTGTTAACTTGATTTCTCTCCTTTAAACCTGATTAATGCTTTAAATATTGTTCGTTTGGTGCTGTCTTAGTAATAACAATTGTCCTGGTAAGGAAACACTATCTTTGACCGATTACAGTTTCATAATGTTGAAGGAAATTGCTATTTTTGTTCGTCATATATGAATTTGGCCTTATAGAGCACACTTGCCTGTGTCGTTTAAATTTCAATTATATTTATGGTTTGGTTTTGGGACTGAAGTTTGACTCTTTGGCTATTTACTTTTGCCTCAGAGATGAATGCAGTGTCGTATTCAATTGCTCACTCATTTTTGCTAGGTTTTTATTGTATTTCTAAGTCTAGTAGAATTTGTAGAGGGTGTTACTGTGATACATTATCATATTAAAGGATGTAAATTTTACATGATTTCAAAACTGTATTTTGTATGATTGACCTTTAACTAGATTGACCTTTATTTTTATTAAATATCAAATGCTTGCTATAATTCAATTATATGTAGTACTTTAACAACTAGTAACTGACATCTTGCTGCTTAGCATCTTTAGATGATAGATTTATTTGTTGCTAATGTTGAACATAAATCTGTCCTTTAATAATCTACTCCAAAAATAACTATGCTAAACTTGCCTAATATTTCATTCAACATTTCCTCTGAACTTAAGTATCGATTATTTTTTTGTTTGAAGCTAAAATTGTATGAACAACCAAGTGTTTGAACTGCCATCTCATTAATTCATTTTGGATAGTTGTAAATATACAGAAAAGTACAGAAAGAAAACATGCTACGCTCAGTACTTGGAAATATCTGGTGTTTATTTGGATCCATTAGATTCGTTCCTTGACACATTTATTTGCCACTTTTGATATTGTGGAACATAAAATTATTGCGTTATAAGTGAAAGATTAATATAGTAATATTTATTGAAACTTTAGTACTTTACAATTTTGTTGGTGGCAAAAAAACATGATTGCAAAGTAGAAGCTAATTCCATGTTTGTTTTGCCACACTTGGATGACTCTTTTATTTGTTGAGCTTGACTTTGTTGTCCTTTGGAAGACACACTGTCAGAAAAGATGGTTTCTGAGTTCTTGTTTGGTTTCTTCTAGGTGGAACATAAGTAGAAGACTTTATTATAACCTTGTATGCTTATGGTTGTCTTTATTGACATAACAAGCTATCAATAACATAAGAATCAAATTTTGCTTACGTTACGCTGATTTAAGTGATTGTTATTTTAACTAGTTAACTACTAGGGCTACTGCATTTTCATGTCCAAAAGATCATGCTTTTGTTCCCATGTCTCTGGAAGGCTACTTATCATTGACTTTAAAATTTAACATTTGTCAAAGCTGCAGTGTCAAGCATCCCAAAGTCCTGATAGTTGTTTGTGTTTTTTTATTGGCTTAATGATTATTATGATAGTGGTTATATTTTATCTTCTGCTATGTTGGTTCCTCTAGGTCATCCTTTCTATATTGTTAGGTTACTTGAGTATAGGTGGCTGAGATCTCATTGTCTGCTAAAATTTTGTTTCTATAGGAAAGTTGATAATCATTTCAAACAACTGCCCACCTCTGCGCAAGTCTTTGATTGAGTACTATGCGATGTTGGCCAAAGTTGGAGTCCATCACTTCAACGGAAGTAAGTTGCCTTTTTTGAAAGTTCATTATATTGAGACAATGGTATTGGTAACTGATTGGCTATCACCTCTTGGTTGTGCTTTCATTGTTTTTGTGTTTCTTGCATCAAAGCATGTGATCAATTATGACTGAGATAACATATACTGTATTCATGATCTTTTTCTGTCAGCTTGCTTCTTCTTTAGATTGTTGTTTGCATTTTATGTTGGCTTACGTAGCTTGTTTGTTCCTGTAAACTCTATTATGTGACTGCAATCAGATGGCTGCTGAAATTTGAGTTGCTTTGATGTACTAGCTTAGTCCCTTTTTGGTAGAAGGGTAATATTTTGAAAAAGTGTGTTTACCCTGATGAGACCTTATTCAACTTGACTTGCCTAGTTAGCATGGTTTCAAATATATATCGACGATATCATATCGGGTTTTGAGGTATCTGGATTCTGGAATGATATTAACTCTATAATATTGGCTGATATTAGGGCCGATATTGACGGCTGATAATACTAAAAATCATTGGCAGATGCTGATAGCCATGCTGAGATTTTAAGCCATGCTGATTAGATTGCATATTTTACTTGTCTGTTCAATTTGGTTACTCTGGTCAACTGAATTTGTTTGCTTTAGTTCATGCATTGACTATGTGCTCATTCTAGCTGATCAGATTAGGATCTTTTGTATGCATAGTCCTGTCCTTGGGCCTCCATGACAAGTATCCAGATTTTGTGAGCTTTATGATGCATATGCTCGCTACTTAGCCAACTTCATGTTTTAATTCTTGGCCAGTCCATGGTGTGTCCTCTAATTCTACATTAATACATTATAATTGCTGTTTAGTAAAAGTTCTATTGTAGAAACTTTTGAAACAATTTCCTTTTTTAGCCGTGTTTAGGTACTTTTTCTGTTATAACATATTATTTATTTATGCATTTGTCTGGAAGTTGGTATTCATCTTGGAGTTCCTGAATGCATTTTGTACTTGTACAGTACTATGCCTGTCAATATTTGATTCTTATTGACCTTTACCTGACGGACGTACTGAAACAGACAATGTTGATTTGGGAACGGCCTGTGGGAAGTATTACCGAGTGTGCTGCCTCAGCATTATCGATCCAGGTGAGTTTATGTTCCTTCTTTGCCATACCTGATTCCTTGTTTCCTCTCTGTCATGTATCCTTATGTTATTGCCCCTTATCTATAAATTTGTTGCAGGCGATTCAGACATCATCAAGACCATTCCTGGTGACCAGTGATTTTGAGCTAGAAGTGTCAGTTGTGCTTTAGGAATTCGGCATGGTTGTCATACATGGGATCTATTTTCTGGAGGATTTGTTATCGCGTTATGTTAATTTTGACCCAGGTTTATGAAGAAAACTTTCAACTAGAGATATTTGATTGTGTTTTTGCAGTTTATTCTGTGTCGTGCCCCTGTTTTGGTATTTGTTAAGGTCCTCCTTGGTGAGAAAAGTATATGTATGTATTTCATTTTTAGATATATAGTCAAAATCAATAAACTAGTATAACAATTATGCCCATCCAAGTATAAATCAGGGCATTAGATTGTAGAATTCTGATCACAATCATGTACTATCTTACATTTAAGAATAGAGGTATTTGTACCTCAACCGCCAGCAGCTGAGAGAACTCTCTCAGCTGGCACTGCGATCTGATCGCAGTCCTAAAATTTTTTAGATATTCTCAGTCTAATTTGCATTGCGATCATGATAGCAGTCGTCACAAAACACTGCGATCCTGATTGCAATCTTCACAGAAACATTGTGGTCATGGTAGCAGTCCTCATAAAAATATTATGATCATAGTAGCAGTTCTCACAAAAATATTGCGATCATGATAGTGTTGCTATTAGAATCTATGGTTGAGATTCAGTCACGTCGCCGTCAGCTGAGAGAGTTTCTCAGGTAGTCGGTGAGGTACAATTTTCTCTAAAGAAAAAAGAAATTGAATATTTCCTCCAACAAAAAAAAAAAACTCTTTGGAAGAAATAAACAAAAGAAACAACTATCAATCGCACGGTTATCCGGGTCTTTAGGTCATGAAATTTTTAGGTATTATGCATCACTATTAAGTCCCTCACGCATCATTAATGAGTCCACTAAACACTCTCATAGGTGTGTTTAAGGCTTTAAGCATGGACTTTGCTAGTCCATTCCCTTAATAATTTTACTTTATTTTATTTTAATAATTTATTTTCTATAGCTTTTGTTCCAGTTAAGAAAGAGATAAGATGGAACATAGAAGACACTTCAGATATGTACAATGCAATTTGGGATGTTGAAGAGAAAAGCTTCCCTCTTGAACCAGCCAGCAATTTCCTTTTGGTGGACAAAGATGCTAATAATTGATGCAGATGCCTTATTCCCTCTCCATATTGTCACTCTCCTTTTGCTTTGTTTGTTTGATAATTTCCTCTCTGGATGTAAACAAATAAATAAATAATTGGAAGAAGTAACAAAAGGGATCCTTTATTATTTAGATAAGAGGGCCCTCACCCTTGAGTTGTTGCCCAACTACTGTGAATGATGCTGCTGCAATCAGTTATTTCCCCTCTCTTTCTTTGTTTTCCCTAATTTTTAGAATCATCAGTGGGATGATGCTGAAATATAAAAAGATTCATGTTGGAGTTGTTAGAGAGAAATCTCTCTCTTTCTGCATTTCAGCAGCTTTATTTCCACTTGTATGTGTCATTTTCTGCCAGGTTCATGAGGTGTGGTATATATCCTGAAATGGAGCTTTTCAAAGTTGCAAACAGAGGTGGAATTATATGAAATGCTTTTAGTAAATGTGCAAGCAGAATTACTTTTTTCCTCTCATCTTTTAAGAAAAAGTTGAAAAACACCAGCACACTGTTTGGTATTTTTCTTTTTCTCAGATGGGTTTCCTAAAGATTCTCTGTTGCAAAGAAAACATGTCATCTACCCCCACTTGTTCTTTAAAACTTGACAGCCACAAAGAGCAGAAGAAATTAACCAACTTAAACCAAAGGTCAGAGTCACTGACACCTTGCAAATCTCAACTTAAAAAAATTTCATCATATTTAAATTAATATTTGGATTCTGTTTGTTTGTCTACTCTACTAAAAAAGAAAGTGATTTTACAATATTTATTCCAATATGAGAAATTGAAAATGGAACATAGAAAATATGTGGAAAACATGAGAACTCAAAAATCACACTTGCCCTACAGCACCAATGCCATCACCAGCATTCATTCTCATGTCACACTACTCACAGGCTTGTGATTCTATGGTTTGAATCTTTCATTACAGTCAACAGCTACTGCACTGGACACTTTAATTGGAGTACAGCTCTGTGGGGACTAGCTCATTTTTTTTTAAAATTTGTTAATCTTTTTGGTGCCACGAAAAGCAACTTAGGGGCAGTTGGAAAACAGAGGGACGGAAACGTGGCGGGCCTCTACATGTCAGAGTTGGGTGTCTTTGATGCAAAATGTTCTGAACTCTGACACCACACTGTTCATGCAAAAAAATGTGGTGGAGGCTGAGTTTTCCCCCTCTCCTTTCACAACAAACAAACAGACTGGAGGGAAGGAAAAAAGTGTGGGGCCACAGTATCAGAGGTAAAATTGAGTTTTCCACCAACTTTCAGGACAAACATACATCCTCTTAACAAAAAGGAAGGAAGCTCCTTTGCTGCTAGAGTCAGTAAGCACGATCATTTTCAAATTTGAATCATCTTACATTTAGAAGATGACTGTCATCTTTCTGGGTAAAAAATAACCACTAAGCTTTAGAACAATTGTGTTTTGATGTTTAAGATGTGTAAATTGAAACCATACAAGAGCACGTTAGATCAAATTGTGCTAGATATCTTCCTTGATAATATTGCTTTCTCGTAGATCTTGATGACGAAGAGAACCCCAAGAGCTCTTCATGTACTTTCACTAGTACAAAATTGGGCTTTCACATTGTACCTTTGATGTCAGTTTCAGTAATACAACGACGTGAAGTAGATACAGTGGTATTTTTTGTAATATATTGAAAAACTTATAACGCTGGTTCTCCAAAGAACGACTTAGAAACTCAAAAAATAGAGGCGGTAGTATTTTTGTAATATGTTGAAAAACTTACAACGCTGGTTCTTCATAGAACCGATGCAGAAACTCAAACCAAAGAACTGACGTCGATTCTCTAAAGTCTTTTTTTAACTAAAAAAGACTTATGATGTCGGTTCTGAAAATGAACCGATATCAGTACCCCAAAATTAACACGTCAGTTCAAAATGAATAACATCATTTCCTCAAAATTCGTTTCCCTCTTAAACCAAAAAAAAAAAAAAAATCAAATTCCCGCGCTTACCGCCCCTCTCCCTCTCAAATTCCCCATCAAATCTCCAAAGCCCAGTGCCTCCTCGAGCTCGCCTCTGACCTGCAGCTGAAGTTCTGCTCGCTGGCACCGACATTGCACGAGCTGCAGCAGCAGCAACAATAAGCTGTAGAGTGAGCAGAGCAAGCTCCGGCCCAAGCAGAGCAACAATAAGCTCCGGCTGGAGGGCGTGTGGAACTCAGTGGCGGCGGTTGGGATTTGGGAGCTCGGTGGCGATGTAGGGCAAGTGGAGCTCATCGTGGTGGAGCTGCGGTGGCGTTCGGGTACTTTGGGAGCAGCAATGGTGGCAGTTGAGCTCATGATGCTCAATGGTGGGAGTGGAGCTCGTGGTGATGGAGCAGCGGAGCTCATGGGAGCGGCGGAGCTCCTAGTGATGGAGCAGAGCTCGTGGATGGGATTTGAGAGTGTTGGATTTTTTTTTTTTGGAATGTAAAAATTGGATTTATAATTTGATGATGAAAATGATAATTTTGATGATGATGCTAAGTTTGATGACGATAATTTTTTGAGTCTGAAATATCTCAATCTTTACAGTTGTGTGGAGTGTAAAGATTGTTTTTTTTTTTTTTTTTGTTTTAGTTTGAAATATTTTTAGTTTGATGATGATGATGATAACTTTGGATTTAAATTTGAGATGATGTTGAGCTTCCCACGGTGGTCGGTGATAGCGTCGTGGAGGAAAACGATGGAGCGATCCATGGGAGGAAGACGACGACTGATGTTTTATTATTTTTTAAAAAAATAATAAAACACGTCGATTTAAAACTGATATCTTTGCCCCCACCTTACAACGTCAACATCATAGACATGGATACATCATTTCTTTTTCACAGTTGGTTTTAAACTGAAGTGGAAGCTTTTTTTTTTCCCTTGTAGTGCTTCCTCAACGCAACACAAAGTAGAAGCTAGAAATCTCCACTCTCGATTCATTGAGCTTTCAATTGTGCTCCATGCACGCACGCACATGAGGAGGCTACAAAGAGTTTTCCAAATAGGAATCCAGGAGCCAAATCCAATCACAAATAGGTGTTTATGTGGCGTTTTATTAGACATACTTTTACCCTATCCTAGAACCAGTCTTGAGGCTGGTTTGAATTGGGTTCCGTCAAGTTTGAATCAACTCTAAGATTATGTAACTGCGGTGGATAATTCCCAGAGGATTTATTCACGTACCAATTTGTAGAGATTAATGGTTGAATTGCAGAGATCAAATCAGAGAAAAACACAAAGATTTATATGAAAACCCGAAAGAAAAAAAACCACGGAGGGAGAGATAATTCCACTATACTTCAGAGAAAATTACAATAGTCATCGCCTGATCTCTAGTGGTAGGGTATCTGGGATTAATTGTTTATTTCCTTTTCTTTAGAGAGGGTTCTCTATTTATACAAGTGACTGTCTTTTGATAAGGTTACAGGATTCTCATCTA
Organism: Agave tequilana; assembly: GCA_038442645.1. Lineage (NCBI taxonomy): Eukaryota > Viridiplantae > Streptophyta > Magnoliopsida > Asparagales > Asparagaceae > Agave > Agave tequilana. The sequence goes on along the minus strand of JAVJIF010000674.1, from coordinate 79,560 downwards.
ACTGAACATTTTATCCTATCTTAATTGCTTATTATGGAGGCGATTAGAGCTGAACGTCCTCGTTTGAATTGAAAAAGAAGTGTTTATCTTTATCCAAATATCATCGTCTAGCTGTTGATATGATCAATCCGCTTCAGATTTGTAACTTTTAGGTTCAAATGTGGATTTGGCCTGGAGATAAGGGTACTTGCAACTGACTGTATCTTTAATCTTTCAACTTTTTAAACTGCGTGGATTTTTTATTGGAACAAGGACTCCTCTAGAGACTTTAGATAAAGCCATGAATCGCATGATCAGCATGGGGCTGGATGGACACGCGTCGAGATGTCAGAGAGGTCGGAAACTTACCACTATAGATGCCCATCTGCTTCCCTCTTTGGAAGGAGGTCGGGAACTTGGCCCAAATGTTACGTGTCCCCAGGGGCTCCGAGGGAAAAGAAGGGGAGAAGATCCTTCAACCGTGACTGTTTGGATCCGAACCATTGTGACACGGGTAGGCTCCTGATCTAGTGGCTCTTCGTCTCCTTAGGATTGAAATTTTGAACGGTCGACACTTGGACTTCCTCCCCTATAAATAGGGCAAAACTTTTAAGGGGAGATCTATGTTGCTTCTTGAAAATTTCTTGCTTCTAAGATGTCGCATTGTTTTGTGGGCGGTGATATCTTCTTCCTTCTTCGTCCGATGGAGGAAGGAGAGGGAAAGGATAGAGACGGCTGCTGCGCTCTTGATATTCAGGGGTTCATTTGTCGAGGAAATTCAATTTTGCGATGGGCCCGTCAAGGAACTTCAGTTTTCACAATGAGGCCTGGCCGTCTGGAAGAACAGGTAGGGCTCTTTCTTTTGCTTGGTCTGCACATTTGGTCTCTAATCAGATCAGGCCGGGCAGGGGTTGGGGCTCGACGCCTCTCTCCTTTCTCATAGCGTGCATGGAGCAGGGAGCATAGACGTGCTTGATGGTGGTTCTGATTCCTGGGACTGGTCATATGCACTCTTATTGGATGCCACCGCTTTTCCTGACTTCACTCCAAGTTCAGCTTTGAAGTTACGGTCTTGGCGTCAGTATCCTTCTTATCTTGCAGCCTTCGGTCTGAAGTTTGAGGCATGATCTCCCTTGCTGGTATCTTCCTAGGAGTTCTGGGTATTATTGCCCTCCCCGCAATGGCGGATTGTTTATTTAGGAGTCATCTTCTGGACGCTGTTAGGGAGGCGACAGAGAGCGTATCTATTTTTTCTCTCAGGAAGAACACACACATATAATAGATCCTATATTACTCTTGTCAAATGTAACAATGCTTGTGTATGGATGGATGTAACCAAAAAAGCTTTATGATAAAGTAGTGAATTGAAATGAAAGTATTGTTTCGATCTTACCTTGTTTATTTTTCGATTGTCTTTTGTTGGATGTGTTGGACCCTAGAGGGGGTGAATAGGGTCAAGGGTAATTAAAATTAAATATAACAATTATATGACAGACTGTAAAAGAAGGCAGACTGGCAGGATCACCCAGTCTGATGTTAGGATGACACAGTATGGTGGTAAAAGTTACAGAGAATAGAATACAGTAATGTAATAGTAAATGCACAACAGATAAACCACAAAAATAATAGCAGAGAGAATACAAGCAATTCTTGGGTGGTTCGGGAAACTTCCCTAATCCACTAAAAAGCTTCTTTTGAACAAGGGATTACAACCGCCAAGACTCATCCTTGAGCTTATTTTCAATCCACCAAGATGCTATCCAATCTTGGATTTATAAACCACCAAGATACTCCTCGATCTTGGAATTTCACATCACCTCTATCTTGAGGCACACAATAATGAATATGACAATAGATTTTATTTTCTAACACAATATGAGAACTAAATAAGCACAATGATAGAATACAATAGGAGACTCTATGTAATCATATAGTTCTAAGTATTATCAATCAATAACTTGGCACAATAAATCTAAAGCAATAAGAATGAGATCTAGAATAAATATAGAGGATGGAATGAGATTCTTCAATAGAGAAATAAATGAAGTGATGGAATTCTCTTGCATTCAATACTTGAGACTCTCTCTGAAAATCAGAACTTGAATGAAGATAATTGGCTCATGTAAAATTTAACACTTGAAGATGGAGAACTCAGTTTATACTTATCTGAAATTTTCATGTTATGTATTTCTTGTTGAATGAACAAGTTTTATATAAACAATAAGGCAACATCAAAGTGAATTCAACTGTTGGAAAAAGAGAGGCAGATTTTTCTGCCCGTTTGAGCATTTAATGCTGCTGTAAAAAAATATCAAAATTGTGCATAATCTTGGCAATAAATACTTCTGCAACAGTAAGACATGGAGAGGATATGGAGACTTTAGAGAGGGAAAGGGATGAAGTTTTCTCCCAAAATTTATACCCAATAGATCTCTTACATAGCTGCATAAACTAGATAGTTTGAGACTGTCAAAAAACTGTCAACAACATATGGACAGAGAGGGACAGTTTTGACATGGACAAACCCAGATTTTCAGTTGTAGGGCAGAGTATGTATAACCCACATGTGTGAAAGAAGTTAATGTAAAGAGTGAGTAGTTTACCAAGTGAAGTACAAGCCATGTGGTCCTATAACCTAGTTACCACAGAACAAAAAATATAATGTCCAGAGAACAATCAAAACTGAATCAAAATTGTGACAGAATTATCTCAGTTTAATCTGTACTGGACACAGCTAATAGAATCAGGCTGAGTGGTAGGATGAGGTGGTAGAATGGAGATTCTATCTAGAAACTGAAATAGAAAGATCCTACTTTGTACAAAATATATGTTTGATAACAAAATCACTGTATGATTACTTACATAGTTTCTATTGATTAAATTTTTAGCTCAATATATATTTGGCTCCTTGTTGCTCTTTCATAACTTGATGTATCTTATAATAGTTTGATCTTGTGGAGCTAAATGTGCTTTGATCCTAGTAGCTCTTTGTTAGCTTGAATATGAAATTTATGGAGCTTCACATAATTCCTTCCATCTTCCATATGCGTGTGACATTGGTAGCTCAAATCCATCCATCTCCAAGTAAAGTCTTATCTTGAAATAAGACAACACTACTAATCTAACTTATTAGTAGCATAATTTATAGGTTAATTACATCATCAAAATCATAAAAGTTACAATCTCCCTCTTTTAATGATGGCAACCTATAAATTTGATTGAAAAGACAATAACATTGTAAATAAAAAAAATTATTTTTACCTTTGAAGCTCCCCCTATTTACCTGCCAATATGCTAAGCATGATTAGAGAGCAAAACTCCCTTTATTAAATTTATTTCATGGCAACAAATATTTTACAACTTGTGAATATAGTCAATCCCTCAAATATAACATGCACTTTTGTAGATGGGTAATCCTTCATGATTCCCACACAATATCTAAACTTATCAGTAAGAGATAGAATCTGTAATTATTAGTTTGTGCTAACAAGTGCTTATGATCATATATGTGTACATGTTGGTGACCATATATGTGTACATGTTGGTGACTAAAATATGAACAAATTTTGTCCTTTGACATGTACACAAAGATATGCAGATATAAAGATATATATATCCAGTGAGCAAAAATTATATATTATCACAAACATTAGGCTCAAGTAATCTGCATCCTATCATAGTCATTAGCCACGTGCAGTATGTTATCCTGCAAACATTAGGCTCAAGTAATCTGTTGTGCCTCCGACAACAACCTGATGAGGATCTCCTTGATCTCCCAAACACAGAGAACAATCACAACCAGCACAAAAACAATCACCAGAAGAAGAACATGCGCAAACAAACAATGTAACGAGGTTCGGCCTCAATGCCTGCGTCCCTTGGGCAATCCAGAAGAGAGATTAATTGATAGGAAGATGATTACAATTGCTAGCAGCCTCTTTGAATGCAAGAGAGCTCTAGCTTTCAGATTTTTCTGATACAAAACCCTAGAAACGAATAGCAGCCCTTAAATACAACAGGTTTCCAAACCTGCAAATCGCAGCCCGCACCCGCAGGTCGGTCGACCGACTTCTTCCACCGGTCGACCGCTCGGTCGACCGAGTGCCCAACAGAGAGTTGGGCAATTACAGTCAGGCATTTCGGTCGACTGGCGGTCGACCGATCTCTTCCACCGGTCGACCGACCGGTCGACCGGGTGCCCAACAGAGACTTGGGCAATTACAGTCAGGCAATGCAGTCGACCGGGCGGTCGACCGCTCTCTGACCCTGTGCACGTTGTGCACGTGCGGTCGACCGGGCCGGTCGACCGCTGAGCCTGTTCTGCTGCTGCTGCTTTCTTCTGCTGCTATTTCCTTCGCCTTTCGTCGTCGACTTCCTTGGCGATCACCTCGACGACCTCTCGGCTATCCATGTCAACTTCCTTGGCAGTATTCTCTCTTTCTAACAATTCTCCACCTCGGTGAAGATTCTCCAAATCTGAGCCGAACATCGACTCGAGAGCGGCTGCACCAATGTGGTTGCCTACGTACCCCTGCCCAAGGGATCAAGCCGTCCGTAGTTCACCCAAATGAGCTTCAGCAAGCTCAAGCCACCTGAAGGACATAGAGCAAAGCTTTGCAATGTGCAAACTTCACTCCCGACACCACCTTCGTAAGCATGTCGGCTGGATTCTCCGAAGTGTGAATCTTCAACAGGTCGTTGTCACCTTTCTCCAAAATCTCCCGAACGAAATGGTACTTGACGTCAATATGCTTCATCCCTGCATGATAGACCTGGTTCCTCGCCAAGTAAATGACACTCATGCTGTCACAGTTAATCTTCAGCAGATCCTATTCCACGCCCAAGTCATAAGCAACCCCTGAAGCCAGATTGCCTCCTTCATGGCCTCTGTCATAGCCATGTACTCAGCCTCTATGGTCGACAAAGCGACGGTAGACTGCAGTGTGGAGCGCCAACTCACCGGTGCCTGTGAGAATGTGAAGACATATCCCGTTGTCGACCGGCGCTTGTTAAGGTCACCTGCATAGTCTGAATCAACATACCCTATGCACTCTTGCTTTCCAGTGTTGTCCTTCTCAAACACCAGGCCTACATCAATTGTTCCCTTGATGTATCTCAAGATCCATTTCACAGCTTCCCAATGATCCTGTCCCGGATCATACATATATCGACTCACCATGGAGACGGCCTGTGATAGATCTGGTCTCGTACACACCATAGCGTACATCAAGCTATCCACCACACTGGCATATGGAACGTGAGACATATACTCACGCTCTTGAACACTCCTAGGAGACATCTTTGCAGATAATTTAAAGTGATGAGCCATAGGTGTACTTACAGACTTGGTATCCTTACTGATATTAAACCTCTGCAGTACCTTCTCCAAATAGCCCTTCTGAGTCAAACTCACCTTGCCAGCTCTCTTGTCTCTAGTGATCTCCATGCCCAAAACCTTCCTAGCTTCGCCTAGGTCCTTCATCTCAAACTCTGACGATAGATCCTTCTTCAGAGCATCAATAGCAGATCTCGACCTCGAAACAATCAACATATCATCTACATAAAGAAGTAGATAGATATAATCACCTGATGGTAGCCTGTTATAGTACACACATGGATCATAGTGGCTACGTGTGTACTTCTTCTTTCTGATGAAGCTATCAAATCGCTTGCACCACTGTCTTGGAGATTGCTTTAATCCGTACAGCGACTTCTTTAGCTTGCATACTAACTCTTCCTTCCCTGCAGTTTTGTAACCTGTGGGCTGTGTCATGTAGATCTCCTCCTCAAGATTGTCGTGGAGAAAGGCGGTCTTCACATCAAGTTGGTCAAGGTCCAACTCATTCTGCGCAACCAAGGCCAATAGAATACGAATTGACGAGTGTTTAACTACAGGAGAGAATACCTCGTTATAGTCAATTCCTTCCCTCTGAGCGTAGCCTTTAGCCACCAACCGTGCCTTGTAGCGCACTGCATCTTCTTGGAGAGATCCTTGCTTCTTAGCATATACCCACTTGCACCCTATGACCTTCTTCCCTTTGGGCAACTTGGTGAGTTCCCATGTGTCGTTCTTATAGAGAGATTGCATCTCTTCATTCATGGCCGCTTTTCACATTCTTGCTTCCGAACTGATCTCAGCTTCTCTGAAGGTAGATGGAATAGCCTCCTCGACGACTGGAAGTGCATACGCGATGACCATATCAGTGGTGAGCCAACCTGATCTCCTAGTGTTCCTTCTTGGTCTTTCCACTGCAGTAGGATCTGGAACAGTACCCATGACCTGCTCTTGACCCTGTTCAACCTCTTCAGCATCTTCTGCAACTGCTCGATCACTGCCCTGTGCCACCTCAGGAATGATCCGAACTGATACTGATTCCTCTAGGGATGGTGGATCTACATCAATCTCCACCTGCTGCAATAGCTCCTTGGTCTTGCTGGTCTCCACCTGCTGAGAGACCATAGGCTTCATCAATGAAGCCTCATCGAACGTGACATCCCTGCTGAGTATGAACTTGTTGTCCGTTTGATCCCAAATCTTGAACCCCTTGGTTCCTCGCTTGAATCCAACGAACACCCCCTTCTTTGCCCTTGGGTCTAACTTGTCTTCTCTGACATGGTAGTAGGTGTTGGCCCAAAGGCCTTTCACTCTAGTTTTGATGATGATTAACTCATGTAGTTATGTGTACTAATTATCTTGTGATTTTAGTTTCAGATTATTAATCAAGATATTAGTTGGTGTTTAGCTTCAACAAGATGAATTGGAAGCTTGCACATGTTGATTCAAGAGCCCGCGCATCAAAGATCATACATTGCACTTGCTCAGTGAATCAAGAGTTTTTGGATCGAGCCGACTTGGAGATTGCGCTCTAGCTTGGAGATTGCGCTCTTCAAGAAGACTTAGGTATCCTAATTTAGTTTTGTGTTTAGATCCAAATTGTAAAGATTAGAATAGTATGATATGCTCAAGTTCACAACACGCACACGTTTTATGTTTTGAATATTGGTTTTCGGTTTTTCGGTTTTAGGTTTAACCGATCTTGGTTTTCATGAATAGATAGATCAAAACAAGTTTACATGGTTTAATGTATATTAGATTTGTTCTATATACATGCATGCTTAATTTCCTAGACAAACTTAGTTTTGACTTACCTATTTCATGTGTATTATGTTTTGGTATTTTCGTCAAAACATATTTTGGAATTAATGACAAAAACTATGATATGTATATGTTTCATGTATATTGGATTTCTATCCATATGCATCTTGTTTCAAAATGTTTAAATATCATGTTTTTGTATTTGGATGAGCTTTAGACAAAATGTATTTTCTATTCAAGATCCAAGTTTTAGAAAATACAGTTTTTGGTTTTTGGCAAAATTTCTATAACACAAAAATAGTCCTTATTGATTGATATTTGAGCTAAACTTTTTACCACATGTTTATATATTAATGCAAAATGATAAAACTATTTTTGTGAATTTTTAGAGATTTAATGAGAATTTTTAGGATTAAAAATTTCAGGTTTTTGCTGCCAGAACAGTGTCTGCCAGGCTAGTTCGGTCGACCGGAACGGTCGACCGCACCATGTAGCCGGTCGACCGTATGGGTCGACCGACGTGCACAGAAACGTGCACGCTGGCTACACTTGTAGCCGGTCGACCGTGCCGGTCGACCGACTGAGAGCAGTTGCTCTCTGTTTGTTTGGGTCGACCGGGCGGTCGACCGTTAGCTGGCAACGATCAAAATTTGACCGTTGCGCGGTCGACCGGCCGGTCGACCGGCAGGGCAATTCTGGCTAAATTTCTGTCAACGGCTATTTTCTGATAATTGCCTATAAATACCCCATTTGCAAGAGTTTTTCTCTAAGGTTTTTGGTGCGAATTTTTTCATACTCTCTGGTGTTTTTGCTGCAATTAAAAGAAGTTTTTGAACTCATATTGAACAATCTATTTTGAGGTTTTTGCTAGGGTTTAGAAAATCAAAGAAGAGGTTTTTGGGAAAAGCTTTTGATTGAACTTCACCATCTTGATTTCTATTGTTTTCCCAAGGATTTCTTTGTGATTTTGATTTCCATTCCATTGGTTTTCTCCACACTTGAGCTAAAATCTACTATCTATATCTATAGGATATTTGTGTGGGAAAAGAAGATATAGTTTGTGGTTGTTGCTTTAGACCACCAAGTTGTAACCCAATCTTTACTTGCTTTGTGCTTTGGGTTGTATCCCTCAAGTAGTGAGGTGATCCTTGTATTGGTTTGTGATTGGGAGTTTGTTGTATTGGTTGGGAGTTTGCCTCAAGGAGGAGGTTGTGTTTGTTGGCTTGGAGTGGTGCCTCAAGAAGGAGGTTGTATTTGTAAAGAGAGGAGTTGGGTACTCCTTGTGAGAGTTCTTTGTGGACTAGCTAGTGGATTAGAAATCCTTCGTGTGTCGAAGGCGGGGATGTAGAGCTGGGTGCTCGAACCTCGATAACATATCTTTGTGTTTGCGCTTGATCCATTGGCTCTCTCTACTCTCTCTTTACTTTGTGCCTTGCATTTATTTACATTGCTCATTCATATTTTCTTGGCTTGGTTGTGTGCATCACTTGTTGATAGCACTTGAGTGTAATTTGCATTAAGTTTTTAAATTCCGCATTTAGTTCATAGATTAGCATTGTCACCTATTCACCCCCCCTCTAGGTGACTTTTCAATTGGTATCAGAGCTAGTGCTCCTGATATTTAGGTTTAACCACCTAGGAGTAAGATCTTGGTTTGCTAATCTTCATTTGCATTTTCATTTGCACACATATAGTTGCACTAATGGCTAGCCCTCCCATGTTTGACCACTTTAGACTTAATGATTGGAAGGCTAATATGACTAAACATTTAAAAGACCTAGGACATCTAGTTTATCAAGCCATTACCATAGAATCCCTCCCAAATAGTAGCAAGCATAAGAAGGCCAATGCATTAGCACTTAGAGCACTTAGAGCATCTCTAAATGAATTTCTTTTACCCGTTTTTGATCACTATAATTCGGCTTTTGCAGTTTGGAGCATCTTGACGTCTCCCGAGCTTCCAAGGATAATTAACAAGATGAGGAGATCTAAGAGAGAAAAGTCCGAAGAGCAATGCCTCATGGTTCAAGGGAAGAACTCCCTTGAGGTACAATCGGATTCTCATATTGATGATAGCTCTAGTTCCTATTGCCATGGTTGTTTTGAAGTTCAAACTTTAAATATGGAACTTGCTCAAAAGCTTGAAAATTTGTTGGAAAAACATGATTTGTTGAAAGATGATAATCTTGTTTTGCAAAATGAATTAAAGGATTTGTGTTCTAACTTTGAATTGGTTTTGCAAGAAAAGGAAGAGATTCCAAGTGAATGTGACTCACTTAAATCTCAACTTGAACTTGTTTTAAAGGAAAATGAATTTTGAAAAACAAAAATGATTGTGATGATGTTGTAAAGCACAATGAGATTTTGTCTTCTAGATTGGATCTTGTTTTCAAAGAAAATCTTATTTTGAAAAATAAAATTGATTCAATTACAAAAGAATTGGATTTGGTTTTGATTAAAAATAAATCTTTACAAAATGAGATTGATATCATGTTTGTCATGCTAGTGTAGCTTCTACTTCTTGCACTCCTATAGCATGTTCCACTTTGTCTTCTAGCATAGAAAATGATATAAACAATTTGAAGAAAAGTGTTAATTGTTTGGGCTCCACTTTGAGCCATTGTGCCATGAATCACTCTCGTTTGGAATCCTTGGTTCGCAAGAAACAAGTTCCAACCTTGCATGCACACCCATCTATGCATACACATGCTTCTCATGATCACCATCATCTTATGTATGCTCACGTGTACACATGTACACATTGTGGTCGAAAAGGCCATCTTGCTAGATTTTGTTATGATCTTTTACATGTTAAAAATTTAGCAACTAATTTTGTTTGGGTTAGAAAAGATGTTAACCCCCGTGGACCCACAAGAAAATGGGTACCAAGATCCACCTCTTTGATGTTTGATGTAGGTGGAGGCTCTCGCATCACTTGAGGGCATTGGTGCCTTGAAGTGGATGCATTCTAAGCTTAAAGAGAACCATTTGGATGCTTCACTCTCAAGGGGATTTGGTGGGAGGACCACCGTGGTTTGGAGAACTAGAGATGCACCTTCATCGGTTTTGGTATCATTCTCTAACTCCCATTTTTATTTGCATGCTTTTACATATTCATCTATTCATAGCATGTTTTGTTTCATTGTTCATTATGCTTATGCCATGTTAGTTAGATTAGTGTTATACATGTTTAGTTACTTGAGCACCCATGTTTCATATGGATCTATATTTAGTGTTCTCACCTTATTTAGAACTAACATGTATGCCCTAGATCTAATGCACATACATTTGCATTATGACCATTTGGATGTTTATGATTATATGATGATTTGTTTTGATGACTCATGTTTTAGTATGATATTTGCCATGTTTATTAGACTTATGCTTTACATGATTAGTGGTTGAGACACCCATGTTTAGTATGGACCCATATTTTGTGTTCTCTTTATGTTTAGCTATCATGTTGATCATAGTTCTAATGCACATGTCTTTGTCATGCAAATCATATGGTTGACTATGATTCTTTTGTTTTAATAATTCATGTTTTTATGCTTCATGTTTTGACTACCTGCTTGAATGATAGTTTTCATTAAGACTAGGATTTATACTTGTACAACTAGTGAGCTACAAATAGACCTTTATATATGTTTGTGCTTAAACGCTCATTTGTATTCACTTGATGTACTAGTATAATCTAGTTTTGATGATTCTTGCATTTGACTTGTATTCATCATTTTACATGTTTTGTTTTAACTTCATGTATATATCTATCTTGTCCAAACTATTGAGTATACATGTACATCCTTGAGCCACGTGCCTTCATGCACATACTTTTGTGGACTCATTGTGTTTAGGATATGTATGTATACTTTAGTTTGTACATGACATACATATGCCTTGAAGTTTAAATCATGTTTGATGATTTTCATGTTTGCTAGATGATTTCACATTCATGATGAACCCCACATTTTTTTGATAATTTCAATTGGTGATTTCACATCTTAGATGAGTTTCATGTTTTTTACAATTGAGCTTAAATGCCTATTTTCATGTTGATATGTGTCACACAACACTTGTACACTCACCTTATTTAATGTTTTCTCATGACTTAGTTTTCATGAGTACAAATTGTGCTATATGGATTTTGAGTGTTTTAGTGCCATGTGGTTTACATGCGTCTTCATGAAAAATATTTTTATTATTCCTTACTTGAAGGATTTCATACTAGTTTACCCTCCATTTAACTAGTTGCGATATTCTTCATTTTGGTAGAGATTTTCAAACATACTATAATTTCAAATCTATTTTTGAAAACCCCTACCATTAAGGGTGGTTGGATGGGAGATCATGTTCATGTATGCTTTATAATGAAAATCATTTTTAAACTTGCACATGATTGGGTGGTAGTTGATATGAGATATACACTTGATCTTATTGTTGTTTCAATTGGTATCATTGAATTCTTTCAATCGGTATCAATCTTGACATCCTTTTGTATACTCATATATGTTTTGTTTTATATATGTATGCTTACACTTCATATAGTATCAATTTCAATTGGTATCTATTTCTTACATACATATTTAGATGATTTATTTGTGCTTCAAGATATCACAAATTTTGTTTATGATAAGCTTGATTTTTTTAATGACCATCATTTTCAATTTATTCAATTTTCAATTGGTATCTTTATACAAGCATTATCATTATCTTGCTTATGCTAAGCTTGAGCTTTAACATTATTTCAATTGACTTAGTTTTCAACTGGTATCTTATTTCTAGCTTAAGCATATGTTTAGTTGGTATTTCATAAAGGGGGAGAAAACTCACATTTCAATTTTTCAATTGGTATTTAGTTTACCATTGGTTTTGTTTCCCACTCCCTAACTTTATGAGAAAAAAAAATATGATTTAAGAATGATTATTAATTTTTAATTGGTATCATATGCTTATAAAGATATATATTTTCAATTGGTATCAATATGCATTTGTTCACTCAAATTGGTATCAATGTGTTTTCAATTGGTATCATGTGTTTATTTTCAATATGTTTTAATTTCAATTGGATCATATTTGTTTTCAATGCCCCTCTTACTTTCAATTGGTAATTGGTAGGCATTTCTTAAATGTTTTTATGATCACTTTCTATTGATATCATAATGCACTTCTTTGACACATTTTTTTAATTGGTATCATTTTTGGTTTCACCCCTTGAAGTAGTTTGTTTATTCTTTGTTTCATATATTTAGGGGGAGAAGAATTCATATCTATTTTGTTTTTACCCCTTTGTTGATGATTGACAAAAAGGGGGAGAAGATTTATGGAGTTGATATGCATGAGTTTTCAGTTTTATGTTCATTTCATCTCCATTGGTATTGGTATCAAGAGCATTATGAGTTTTGTTAGTATCCATTGGTATCAAGAGCATGTTTTGGTAATTTAGTTATTTTGTTTTAATTGGAATCAATAGCATGTTTCATATGCATATTCATTTTATGTCAAGAACCTTGTTTATATGCATCTTATTGTTTGTTTATTCCTATGCATGAGTTAAGGGGGAGCTTCTTTGAAGCTTTACTTTAATCCATGCATATATAACTCCATGAGTTTTGTCATCATCAAAAAGGGGGAGATTGTTGGCCCAAAGGCCTTTCACTCTAGTTTTGATGATGATTAACTCATGTAGTTATGTGTACTAATTATCTTGTGATTTTAGTTTCAGATTATTAATCAAGATATTAGTTGGTGTTTAGCTTCAACAAGATGAATTGGAAGCTTGCACATGTTGATTCAAGAGCCCGCGCATCAAAGATCATACATTGCACTTGCTCAGTGAATCAAGAGTTTTGGATCGAGCCGACTTGGAGATTGCGCTCTAGCTTGGAGATTGCGCTCTTCAAGAAGACTTAGGTATCCTAGTTTAGTTTTGTGTTTAGATCCAAATTGTAAAGATTAGAATAGTATGATATGCTCAAGTTCACAACACGCACACGTTTTATGTTTTGAATATTGGTTTTCGGTTTTTCGGTTTTAGGTTTAACCGATCTTGGTTTTCATGAATAGATAGATCAAAACAAGTTTACATGGTTTAATATATATTAGATTTGTTCTATATACATGCATGCTTAATTTCCTAGACAAACTTAGTTTTGACTTACCTATTTCATGTGTATTATGTTTTGGTATTTTCGTCAAAACATATTTTGGAATTAATGACAAAAACTATGATATGTATATGTTTCATGTATATTGGATTTCTATCCATATGCATCTTGTTTCAAAATTTTTAAATATCATGTTTTTGTATTTGGATGAGCTTTAGACAAAATGTATTTTCTATTCAAGATCCAAGTTTTAGAAAATACAGTTTTTGGTTTTTGGCAAAATTTCTATAACACAAAAATAGTCCTTATTGATTGATATTTGAGCTAAACTTTTTACCACATGTTTATATATCAATGCAAAATGATAAAACTATTTTTGTGGATTTTTAGAGATTTAATGAGAATTTTTAGGATTAAAAATTTCAGGTTTTTGCTGCCAGAACAGTGTCTGCCAGGCTAGTTCGGTCGACCGGAACGGTCGACCGCACCATGTAGCCGGTCGACCGTATGGGTCAACCGACGTGCACAGAAACGTGCACGCTGGCTACACTTGTAGCGGTCGACCGTGCCGGTCGACCGACTGAGAGCAGTTGCTCTCTGTTTGTTTGGGTCGACCGGGGTGGTCGACCGTTAGCTGGCAACGATCAAAATTTGACTGTTGCGCGGTCGACCGGCCGATCGACCGGCAGGGCAATTCTGGCTAAATTTCTGTCAACGGCTATTTTCTGATAATTGCCTATAAATACCCCATTTGCAAGAGTTTTTCTCTAATGTTTTTGGTGCGAATTTTTTCATACTCTCTGGTGTTTTTGCTGCAATTAAAAGAAGTTTTTGAACTCATATTGAACAATCTATTTTGAGGTTTTTGCTAGGGTTTGGAAAATCAAAGAAGAGGTTTTTGGGAAAAGCTTTTGATTGAACTTCACCATCTTGATTTCTATTGTTTTCCCAAGGATTTTTCTTTGTGATTTTGATTTCCATTCCATTGGTTTTCTCCACACTTGAGCTAAAATCTACTATCTATATCTATAGGATATTTGTGTGGGAAAAGAAGATATAGTTTGTGGTTGTTGCTTTAGACCACCAAGTTGTAACCCAATCTTTACTTGCTTTGTGCTTTGGGTTGTATCCCTCAAGTAGTGAGGTGATCCTTGTATTGGTTTGTGATTGGGAGTTTGTTGTATTGGTTGGGAGTTTGCCTCAAGGAGGAGGTTGTGTTTGTTGGCTTGGAGTGGTGCCTCAAGAAGGAGGTTGTATTTGTAAAGAGAGGAGTTGGGTACTCCTTGTGAGAGTTCTTTGTGGACTAGCTAGTGGATTAGAAATCCTTCGTGTGTCGAAGGCGGGGATGTAGAGCTGGGTGCTCGAACCTCGATAACATATCTTTGTGTTTGCGCTTGATCCATTGGCTCTCTCTCTACTCTCTCTTTACTTTGTGCCTTGCATTTATTTACATTGCTCATTCATATTTGCTTGGCTTGGTTGTGTGCATCACTTGTTGATAGCACTTGAGTGTAATTTGCATTAAGTTTTTAAATTCCGCATTTAGTTCATAGATTAGCATTGTCACCTATTCACCCCCCCTCTAGGTGACTTTTCAGTAGGCTGGACATCCGAAGACCCGTAGCAAATCATAGTCCCTAACAGGTTTTCCTGACCAAGCTTCAAGAGGAGTCTTCCCCCCTATTGCAGACGACGACAACCTATTGATGAGGTGGCATGCATACGCCAAAGCTTCAGCCCAAAACTTCTTTGACAGTCCTGCATTGGATAACATACACCGAACCTTCTCTAGTAAAGTCCGGTTCATCCTCTCAGCCACCCCATTTTGTTGCGGAGTCTCTCGTACCGTGAAGTGTCTCTCTATGCCCTCATCAAGGCATAGCTGTAGGAAAGGATCCGATTTGTACTCTCCTCCATTGTCAGAACGGAGGACCTTGACCTTCCTTCCCGTGCTTTGTAAATCACCTAGAGGGGGGGTGAATAGGTGATGGCTAATCTAATGGTCACTTATTGATGAATGATGCAAATGATGCGGAAGCTAAAAGCAATTATGACCAAATTAAAACTTTTACACTAAACACTATGTATAACACAAGAGTGTTGCCGAATTCCCCGTGAAGGGCTCTGGACAAACTCCTCTAGATTCCCCTTGAATGGGTTGAGGTACCGCGTTAGCTCTCTTGGTTG
The DNA here is from genome assembly GCA_038442645.1 of Agave tequilana. Lineage (NCBI taxonomy): Eukaryota > Viridiplantae > Streptophyta > Magnoliopsida > Asparagales > Asparagaceae > Agave > Agave tequilana. The sequence continues at coordinate 64,194 of JAVJIF010000674.1, read as the reverse complement.
AATACAAGTGTTAGCAACAATCCCACGCAAGATATAAACAAGGGACAAAGAGAGAGAGTGAGCAATCGCAAACACAAGGGATTTGTTTCGAGGTTCGAGCACACTTGCTCTACATCCCCGCCTTCGACACACGAAGGATTTTCACTATGCAAGATCCCAATGGATCTCTCCTCGGTGCCGCAACACCTACAAGCCCTCGGACTCTCTAGTCCCGTACACACCGCAAGCCCACCGGCTCGCTGAGGCCGCACCTCAAACAACCGAGTCCGCCCCCGAACTCAAAACAACGACGAGCACACTTGCCCGCCTCCTCAAAGAACAAGGAAAAGATCTTTGGTGATCACAACACTTTGATCACCTAAAGCACTCTCACTACAACACACCTATAGGATGTATAATCAATGGATGGCTCAAGTGTGGTGTGAGAAAAAGCAAGGATTGAAACTTTGGTGAAAAACTCAAGAAATCTCTTTTACACTCTTGATAAATTCTTCCCTTTAGATTGGAAGTATTTGCACTCAAATTTGTGGAGAAAACCCTTTTAAAAGAATGGAAAAAACTGGCTCAAAGCTCTCCTAAAATCTTGTTGCAAAACAATGACAAGACCCCCCAATTTATAGGCCAGAAAAATATAGCCGTTGGGATCTATCAGTACTGCCGGTCGACCGGCCCGGTCGACCGCCAACGGTCGGATTTCTGACCGTTGGAGCCACGGTCGACCGGTGCGGTCGACCGAACTTTCCAAAGAGCACTGCTCTCTGGAGCGGTCGACCGGCACGGTCGACCGACCACCAGTACACACAGGCGTGCACTTTTGTGCACGTCGGTCGACCGGCCCGGTCGACCGACTTCAGGATTAGTCGACTAGTTAAGTCGACTAGTCGACTTGGCTGAAGCCTGAAACAGTTTTTCTGGGATCAAAAAGTTTGTCTTTTTGGCTTAAATAAAATCCCATAAAATACTAAAAAATCTACAAAAATAGTTTAACCAATATACTTTGATATACAAACATGCTTGCACAAAATCAAGGCATGTTATAAAAGATTGGACTATTTTTGTAACTTGGAAATATTTGGCCCATGATAAAATCTGTATTTTTCTAAAAGAATATTTTCCAACACATATTTTTCAAATCTTCATCAAATGCAAAAATAAGATATACTTTTAAGGCATAGTGTGTATGGATATGATCCACTACACAATCATAATGAAATATCTATGTTTTTGTCATAAAGCTCTAAATAAGGTTTTGGTTTAAAGATATGAATATAAGAAAATACCAAAATCCAAATAAGTATTTTTCCAAAAAGAAAAATCTTTTCTAAATCTGAAAATTCTTTTATGAAAAGACAACAAATTCAAGAGTGTGTGTGTGATATCTACTTGAGCAATCCACCAACTATCTATCCTTTACATTTTTAACTAAAAACAAAAACTAAATCTTATACCTAGACACAAGTCTTCATCTTCTTGAAGTCTTCACTTGAAGGCTTCTCATCTTCTTGACTTGGTCCAAGCTTGATTCAAAAGCTCCTTGGATCACACCGTGCTAGCTCCAAATCTTGATATTTTATCCTTTGTTGAGCTATGCACCTACTAAGATCTTGATAATGAATCTGTCACTAATTAAACACAAGATCATTAGTAAACATAACTTCATGAGTTTATCATCATCAAAACTAGGGTGATAGGCCTTTGGGCCAACAATCTCCCCCTTTTTGATGATGACAAAACTCATGGAGTTATATATGCATGGATTAAAGTAAAGCTTCAAGGAAGCTCCCCCTTAACTCATGCATAGACATAAATAATAATATATGACAATGAAGCTCATAAATATGTATGCAAATGATGGAAATGAAACAAAAACAAAATCTTATTCTCCTATTTGCAAAACAAAACTTATATGCATAAATAACAAGGAAGACAAATACTACTCCCCCTTAAGTAATGAAAACATGCATATATACTCAAATACTTCTCCCTCTTTTTGTCAATCATCAACAAAGGGTTCAAAGTAAAATCAAATCAAACAAATTTTTTCCCCCCTTTTTGTCAAAAACAAAAAGATCAAGAAGGGGTAATTCAAATTAATCAATAAAGATTTATATGCGATATACATTCATGAAGAGGAAGACGCTAAGTTAGCTTCCCTACACATATGCATTACATGAAGAAGGGATGACAAGCCCTAACTCACATAACACATATTATGTAATGCATAAGAGGAGATGTGAAGCTCCCCCTACACACGTATATCATATAAAGAAGAGTTGTCAAGCTCCTCAATTTATAATATACTCAACATGAATCCATATGTAAGAGAGATGTTAAGCTCTCCTTGCATATAGAAAATACAAATCAAACATTTTGAATTTTTCTTTTTAAAATTTTGAACTTACTTAATAAAACACTTTTTGAGATATCAAATCAACATATGAAATTTTTTTTTTTATTTTGATATCAATGGTAAACATATGAAATTTTTTTTTATTTTTCATCATAAACTTTGTGCTTTTAAAAATGTGAGCCAATTGTGAGTTAAGCATATGAAAATCATATATATGTATGAGAAATGAGTATACCAAGTGAAATTGAAACATACATATATATAAGAAACAAAATATGAGTATATACAAAATAAGTTCATATTGATACCAATTGAAACGATTCAATGATACCAATTGACATAATAATAAAATCAAGTGTATATCTCATAACCTACCACCCTTCATATGCACAAGGTAAAAGATTTTCAATGAAGTATACAAGGCATAATCGCCCATCCATCCTCCATAGATGGTAGGGGTTTTCAAAAATAGATTTGAAAATAAGCTTAGTTTGAAAAACTCTACCAAATGAAGAATTTGCACTAGAAAATGTTTTTCATGAAACACAAGTAAATCACATGGCACTAAGAACACTCTAATATCCATAAAGTCCATAAAATTTTCAAAAGAGGTGAGTGCACTAGTGTTATGTGGAACATGGTATCATGAAAATGTCAATAAAGCTCAATATTTCTTTAAATGAGAAAACATGAAAATCATCACAATTTTTTTTATTAAAAAATATATATTTCAAGATATATGTATGTTTTGACAACACAATAAGTATACATACATATCTCTTAAACACAATTGAGTCCATATAATTAGATTTGCATTAAAGGCAAATGACTCAAGAGGTATACATGTATATCTTAAAGTTTGGCAAAATACACATATACATGAAATGAAAAACACATGATCATGAATCAAATCCAAAAAGAGAATATAACTTTAAAAATGTATGTATCATCAAAACCAAGCAATACAAGCACATTTCATGGGTTCAAATAAGCGTTCAAGCACAAATATAAATAGATTTATTTGTGGCCCACGATATGTACAAGTATAAATCCTAGTATTGACAAAAACTAACATTTAAACTAATATTCTAATCATAAAGCATCAAATCTTAAAAAAAAATAGGATCATGTGGATAATCTCAAAAATTATTTGAAGAATAAATAACTAGTATAAATTGTTTTTGAAAAAACTAGTTAAAGATCCTTCAAATATATCAAATCTTATGTTTTTCATAAACATAACTAGATACATAAACATTTAAGCACTCATGGTCTATAAGGCTCAAAATGTTTTTAATAAAAATGTGAGTGTTAAATGATCATGTAAATAGCATTTTCATGAAAATAGTCAATGAAGCTCATAAGTCACATTTAACAAAAACACGAAAAATCAAAAAACACTAATCTTCATGGTATATGTATGATTAATCTAAATCTAACAATACACATACATATCCCAAATCTAAAAGAGTCTATAATGATGTTTGCATGAAGGCAAGAGACTCACGGGTATACATGTATATTTATTAGATTTGAATTTAAAAATACATATACATGAAGTAAAGCATAAGAATAAGGCAAAACATGGATAAAAGAGATCATCAAAACTAGTCTATACATAGGTATATAGTGGGTACAAATGAGCATGAAATTCAATCATATATGAATCAATTGTAATTCACTATTTGTATATGTACACATGCACGTTTAGATAAAAACTTCATTTAAACATGTAAATACCACATGAAGCACACAAAAATATGAACATGCTATATGGTATATGAAATTAAAAGCATGTGCATAAAAGTAGGAGTTTAGAAATTGTTACCAACTCCAAAGCTCCAAATATGGTGGTTGTCCCACCAAAACTTTCTTGATAGCGGTGCTCCAAATGTGTGTCCATCAAGTCCATTTGCATCCACTACCAAGGCACCGATTCTCTCACGTCTTGTGAGACCTCACCTACATCACAAGCAAATGGTGGGGGTTTTGGTACCCATATTTTCTTGTAGGGTCCACGGGGGTTAGCTTTGTTGTAAGGAACCCAAAATCTTTTATTCTTAGCAAAATTAAAATGATCTAATCTATCATAACAATATTTTGCTAAATGGCCTTTGCGGCCACAATGTGTACATACGTACACCTTAGTATGCTTATGTGTAGGAATGTGATCATTTTGTGCAACATAAGCAAATGCATGGTTATGATGTGCGTGAATGTGTGGAGTTTGTTTCTTTGAAAACATTGACTCCAACCTAGAATGATTGAAAGCACAAGAGTTCAAAGTTGAACTCAAACCATCCATTTTATTTTTCAAATTCTTAATCTCATTAGTTGTGGCATGTAAAGCATGATGAGATATATGATCATTTTTCTTTTTCTTTTGTGAAACAAAATCTTTTTCTTTTTCACAAATTTTTCTTTTCAAAGATTTATTTTCTTGAAAAACATCTTCTTTTTGTTTTTCCACCAAATCAATTTTATTTTTCAAAGTATTGTTTCCTTCACACAAATCATTCAATTTTGAAAATAAGGAAACATTTTCATTTTTCAAATCTTTATTTTCTTTTCTAAGCATGCAATCTTAGATTTGAAAGAATCATTTTCTTGAAGCATGCAATCAAAATCCTTTTTCAAATTTTTGTTATCTTTTTCTAAACATGCAATGCTAGATTTAAATGAATCTTGTTCTATATGCATGCAAGCAATGTTCTTTTTCAATTTTTATTTTCTTTCTTAAGCATGTCATATTTTCAAGAATTGTTTGGCAAAATGAAGTGAGCTCATCATATGACATGTCCTCATCATCGGATTCGGAGTTTACCTCAAAGGGGTTATCCCCTTGGACCATATAGCACACGTTGGAGGTATCGCTTCCAACGTCCGAATCGCTCCTCGCATAGTATTGATCTTTTTCACCGAGGGAGATGAGGGTATTCCATACTACAAAAGCCGAATCAAAGTTAGAAACTCTAGATAAATAAACATCATCTAGGGTAGACTTTATAGCATGAAGGGCTTTTGCATTAGCCTCAAAATTCTTACCATCTAAAGAATATGCATTATTAGTAGTGGCAAGATATACATGAATGCCTAAGGCTTTGAGGTACAAGGACATCTTCACCTTCCATATATGGATGTTAGCAATGTCAAACATGGGTGGTGACATGAAGTCCATGGTGTGTGTACAAAATATTGTGATTAGCCTAAAAACAAGGATCTTTTACTCTAGGTTGTTAGACCCAAATCAGAGTACCAAGCTCTGATATCAATTGTAAATCACCTAGAGGGGGGGGGGGTGAATAGGTGATGGCTAATCTAATGGTCACTTATTGATGAATGATGCAAATGATGCGGAAGCTAAAAGCAATTATGACCAAATTAAAACTTTTACACTAAACACTATGTATAACACAAGAGTGTTGCCGAATTCTCCGTGAAGGGCTCTGGACAAACTCCTCTAGATTCCCCTTGAATGGGTTGAGGTGCCGCGTTGGCTCTCTTGGTTGAATACAAGTGTTAGCAACAATCCCACGCAAGATATAAACAAGAGACAAAGAGAGAGAGAGTGAGCAATCGCAAACACAAGGGATTTGTTTCGAGGTTCGAGCACACTTGCTCTACATCCCCGCCTTCGACACACGAAGGATTTCCACTATGCAAGATCCTAATGGATCTCTCCTCGGTGCCGCAACACCTACAAGCCCTCGGACTCTCTAGTCCCGTACACACCGCAAGCCCACCGGCTCGCCGAGGCCGCACCTCAAACAACTGAGTCCGCCCCCGAACTCAAAACAACGACGAGCACACTTGCCCGCCTCCTCAAAGAACAAGGAAAAGATCTTTGGTGATCACAACACTTTGATCACCTAAAGCACTCTCACTACAACACACCTATAGGATGTATAATCAATGGATGGCTCAAGTGTGGTGTGAGAAAAAGCAAGGATTGAAACTTAGTGAAAAACTCAAGAAATCTCTTTTACACTCTTGATAAATTCTTCCCTTTAGATTGGAAGTATTTGCACTCAAATTTGTGGAGAAAACCCTTTTAAAAGAATGAGAAAAACTGGCTCAAAGCTCTCCTAAAATCTGTTGTAAAACAATGACAAGACCCCCAATTTATAGGCCAGAAAAAATATAGCCGCTGGGATCTGTCAGTACTGCCGGTCGACCGGCCCGGTCGACCGCCAACGGTCGGATTTCTGACCGTTGGAGCCACGGTCGACCGGTGCGGTCGACCGAACTTTCTAGAGAGCACTGCTCTCTGGAGCGGTCGACCGGCACGGTCGACCGACCACCAGTACACACAGGCGTGCACTTTTGTGCACATCGGTCGACCGGCCCGGTCGACCGACTTCAGGATTAGTCGACTAGTTAAGTCGACTAGTCGACTTGGCTGAAGCCTGAAACAGTTTTTCTGGGATCAAAAAGTTTATCTTTTTGGCTTAAATAAAATCCCATAAAATACTAAAAAATTTACAAAAATAGTTTAACCAATATACTTTGATATACAAACATGCTTGCACAAAATCAAGGCATGTTATAAAAGATTGGACTATTTTTGTAACTTGGAAATATTTGGCCCATGATAAAAACTGTATTTTTCTAAAAGAATATTTTCCAACACATATTTTTCAAATCTTCATCAAATGCAAAAACAAGATATACTTTTAAGGCATAGTGTGTATGGATATGATCCACTACACAATCATAATGAAATATCTATGTTTTTGTCATAAAGCTCTAAATAAGGTTTTGGTTTAAAGATATGAATATAAGAAAATACCAAAATCCAAATAAGTATTTTTCCAAAAAGAAAAATCTTTTCTAAATCTGAAAATTCTTTTATGAAAAGACAACAAATTCAAGAGTGTGTGTGTGATATCTACTTGAGCAATCCACCAACTATCTATCCTTTACATTTTTAACTAAAAACAAAAACTAAATCTTATACCTAGACACAAGTCTTCATCTTCTTGAAGTCTTCACTTGAAGGCTTCTCATCTTCTTGACTTGGTCCAAGCTTGATCCAAAAGCTCCTTGGATCACACCGTGCTAGCTCCAAATCTTGATATTTTATCCTTTGTTGAGCTATGCACCTACTAAGATCTTGATAATGAATCTGTCACTAATTAAACACAAGATCATTAGTAAACATAACTTCATGAGTTGATCATCATCAAAACTAGGGTGATAGGCCTTTGGGCCAACATGCTTCTCTCCAGATTAGCCTTCCACTTCACGAACAGTTCTAGGACTTCATCTTTGTGTCGCATGGTGTACACCAACAGCGCCTAGAAAATCGTCAATGAACGACACAAAATAGTGGTTACCTCCAATCGATGCAGTCTTGGTAGGTCCCCATAATCCATGTGAACATAGTCAAGAATACCCTCTGTGCAGTGTGAAGCTGTGCCAAACTTCACCTTGGTCTTCTTGTCGATGATGCAATGCTCACAGAAATCTATCTTGCAGGTCTCAGCACCCTTCAGCAACCCTCGCCTCGCAAGAGCTTGCATTGACTTCTCCCCTGCATGTCCCAACCTCATGTGCCACAGCCGGGTTGAATCTTCCTTCGGACTGGTAGAAGCCGCCACTTGCCCTGTCACCGTACTACCCTTCTAGTAGTATAGGTTGTTCCGGCGCTCGGCCTTTAACACCACCATCGAACCTTTTGTCATTCTAAGGACTCCTTCCTTAATAGACACCCCAAGGCCCAATGATTCCAAAGCTCCTATGGAAATCAAGTTCCTCTTCAACTGAGGTACATACCTCACTTCTTTCTGCTCCCTCACCATCCCATCAAACATTCTGATTGGAATAGTGCCAACACCCTCCATGATGCACGGATGATCGTCGCCCATGACAACCGAACACCCCTCCATCTTCTCAAAACTGGTAAATCAGTCCCGATTAGGGCATACATGACATGTTGCACCTGTATCTAAGATCCACTCATTTTCACCCGAGTAGCCTATGACGGGAGTAGTAACTGAAAAAGAGAACACTGACGAATCTGAGTCCGATCCATCTGCCTCTGATTTGCTGCTTGCAGTGTTTACCACTTTTGCGAGATTTGCCTCGGACTTTGATTCTTTCTTCTTTCCTTTGAACTTCGGGCAGTCCACTTTCCAGTGCCCAATCTCTCTGTAGAAAGCACACTGATTTCTTTTGAGATCCTTGAAGCCCGGCCTGGACTTCGATCTTCCTCTAACCCCTTGCTCTTCCGCGATGAACTTCTGCCTCTTACTTCCAGTGCCTCCGCCGATGAACTGGATTTAGAAGGATGTCTCTCCTTCTTCCTCGTCTCATAACTGACAGTACAGACGACACCTCATCATAATCCAAGGTCCGCCTTCCATTGATGAAGGTCAGAGTGAATGTCTCATACTCCTCCGCCGGGAATGAGTTCAGAAAGATGATCGCCTTATCTTCCTCATCTATCGTGACTGTAGGCTGTCTAAAAATTACTAAAAGATAAGCCATTAAAAAGCAGAGTTTCAAGTTCTAGACGCGAAGGCTCAGCACCAAGGCGCGAGGGCTCGACACCCGCGTCTCAACATCAAGGCGCGTGGGCTCGACACCCGCGTCTCAACATCAAGGCGCGTGGGCTCGACACCCGCGTCTCAACCTCAAGACGCGTGGGCTCGACACCCGCGTCTCGCGCCTCGGTTATAACCGCCCTGGTTATTGGGCCAGTCACCGCCCACATAGCGGGAAAGTGGGGAAGTTGGCCCCTCATTGTGGAGCATTTTTAGGGGGCACGTTCACCCCCTAGGACCTCTATAAATAGCCTCGTTTGCTATGAGGTCAAAAAAAAAAAATAGAGAAGGGAGGGGATAGACACAAGGGCGATCAGAAAGGCATCTGGCATCAGAAGATCACAGAGAGAGACAGACCGAGACAGGAGAGAGCTCAACTCTTCGTCAAGCTTGCTGCGTACAAGCTGCTCTTTGCCTACCTTCTCTTTGAGAGTTTTGGTAGACAGAGCTGTGCTACTCCCTCTACCAGCCAAAGAGAAGATTCCCTGACGATCCCGACGGTCATCCGGTCAACGGAGAACAAGATTCACTCTCCACCGCCACACGAAGAACCCAGCCTTAAACAAAGGGAGGATTCAAGACTTAACATCCTCCCTCCCTTGTAACTGGAAGGAAAAAGCAGTTTTGTTGTAATTTTTTCATCTGATTCAAGGAAAATTTTACAGTAAAGACTTCTTTCCCTTTTTTCCCGCGCGTACAAGAGATGGCGACTCCGCTGGGGACTACATTTGTCACTGATGAGCAAATCGTGGCGCAGGATGACGTCCTCCGTAAGGGGAAGATGGTCGAATCCCTCATTGTCGAGTTCGACCAGGCAAAGTACGAAGAGTTTCTCTCTTCCGGCTCCAAGAGCCCAAAGACCCGCGTCTGCCGCCGGGTCTCGACGGGGAATGGTCCCGAAGCCCGATCTGTGGCTCTCTCGGGCGCCCCTGCTGCCAACTGTGCCAAGCAAGGTGCACGCGCCAACGCCTCTCAGAAGGCCCGCGTGGCCCCAGGCACAACTGCCTTTGCGACCAACCGCGTCGCACAGAACACCCGCGTCAGCGTCTCTCAGGAGATCCGCGTGGTTAAAATCTCTGATGATCAGCATCAGGATGTTGTTGGTCTCTCTCCACCTCCGCGACGCAACCGGAACGCTGAGCGTCGACAGAGGAGACGTGCGCGCCAGCTGCAAGTTAGAACCTCTGGTTGTCCGACTGAGGCTGGACGCAGCATACAAACTGGCGCCTTGCTCGCGCCCCGCGAAGTCCGCGTTTGGCGGCCCAAACGCGAGATTCCTTCAGTTAGGTCCTCTGAGGACCAACTCACCAAACGCCAAGGTGAAGCCTCTGCGCCTTGTCAAGCACAAGAGGCACGCGCCTATAGACGTGGGGCCCAGCAGCCCACTCCCTCTCAAGTGTCTCTGCCCCGACACACCAAGCAGCAACGCGACAGGCGCGTTTTGTCTCAACAGAGACGCCAGACGTGCGCTGAACAGCTGCGGCGCGAGAACCGCGTCCCTGAAGCCTGCGTCCAGGCTGTACGGCACATGGATGCCTCCCGTCTTCGACGTTGCGAGGCTAATCTTTTCAATCCCCCTCCCATGGACTTGAGGGATTATTTGACGAAGAAAAGAAGTGCCAATCAGGCCACTTCGTCGTGTTGCTGCCAACGGCTCATCCATATGCTCTCTGAGTGCCGTTGCGGATCAGGCGTGCACCAGCAGTCTTTAGTCAGACAGCTGACCCTGATTCCCCCGTCAGCTAAAAGAAGACGCTCCCACAGAAGGAGAACCTTCTCTGACGTTGAGTACCCGGAGCTCACTGCGAATATGACAAGCAGGAGCAAGGGAAAACAACCTGCAGTCAGCTCTGACGAGTCTGACTCTGAACCGGAAGGAGTGTACCGACACACTCGCACCCGGACTGGGGCCATTCCCCCAATTGACTATAATGCCTTAGCCCATGGCATTAAAATGAATGATTTTCACTCCGCCGTAGCGGAATCAAGGGCTTCAACTCTTCCGTCGAGAAGGAGACCTCTGCCTACATGACAGGCACTCCTGAGGAGACGGCTAAACGTTTAAAACAGATCCAGAAGGCACAAATGGATATGATTCTTTCTCAGCAGGAATCTATTAACTCCCTCAAGCAGGCGATTGCACAGCTGCTCGAAGACAGGAGGAGGTCTCCTCCTAAAAATTCAAAGGGCAAAGGGAGAAAGAAAGGAGAAAGCTCATCTTCTGAACCTTCTGAGGAGACGCGGCGATCTACTTCCGGCTCGTCCAAGTCCTCGTCGCAAGTAAAGGGCGACCAAGATCTGGGGAAGGCTCATGCTAAAAGAATGAGTCAACTGGAGCGACGCCTCGAGGCCTTGCCAATCGCAAAGACCTCCAAGAAGTAGGAGTGGTCCGGCCCTACCCGGCTGAATGGGATTTGGTTCCGTACCCGCCCAAGTTCAAAGCTCCAACTCTCCAAGCCTTTGATGGGAAGGGGTCACCCAACCAGCACATCTACTACTTCAAATCCCAAATGGGAATGTAGTAGATAATGACGCCATCCTGGCGCGCCTGTTCATCGGCACCCTGAAAGGGTTGGCCTTTGAATGGTTTATGAAGCTCCCAGAAGGTTCTATCAAGAACTGGGGCGATTTGGAGAAGCTGTTCTTAACACGCTTCTTCGAGGATGACTCCGAAGTCACGATGCCCACCCTTTTGGCTACCAAATAGCGAAAAGGGGAGTCCGTCAAATCTTTCGTGGAAAGGTTTCGGAACATGGTACTTCGGTGTCCAAGCGGTATGACCCAGGCCACCCTGGTGGAAACATGCCGCCACAATCTCCAAACCTCACTCCTTGCTCAAATAGGAGTTGCTGAGAGCCGCACCTGGAAGCAATTAGTCCAACAAGGTGAACAGGCTGAGGAGATTGTCGCCCGCGTCAGAGCGGAGGAAGGTAAGCCTAGGCCGGAAAGGTCGACAAGGCGTGCGCCAGACACATCCCTCCAAACAAAGCGGAAGGATAATTTGGCAACGGAGACCAAATCTCCCGCCAAACCTCAATCAGGCAAGGCGAGTGGCTCTTCAAGCCAGCCACGCGCCAACAAGCAATATTCCTTCAAGGAGGAACATGTCGATTCACTCTTTAAACTACTCAACAAGAGCAACCGACTGAAGCTCCCTGAAGCTAGGTGCCTCGAGGAAGTCGGCAAGACCGACAATCCCACCTATTGCTTGTACCACAGGATGCTGGGGCACCCTACTAAGAGCTGCTACGTCTTCAAGGACATCCTTCAAGCTCTGATTGACGCGGAGGTGTTAAAGCTCCGACCAGAGCAGAAGAAGGTGACGGCTAATGTGACGTCAGTTCTCCAGTTTGGAAGACAACCCCCAACGCCTGCGGGGGTGGTCCCTGTTCCAAGAGGAGAGCTGAGAGTGGTCAACACAGACCCTCACTAGCAGCAAGAGAAAGGTCTGGTACCCGTCCCTACACCTCAAGGGAAAATCATGTGGGTCCACCCTGACCTTGTCAATGAACAGCAATGGACTACTGTGACCAACAGGAAATCCAAAGGCAAGGAAGAAGCCTCATCCTGCAACGTGGTGGGTGCCTCCTCTCGAGAAGCCGAGACTAATGTTCCCTCGTTAACCGACTCAGAGGAAGAAACAATAGTCTTGGCCGCAGAGCCCAACCAACCAATGGCGGGAACCCGTTCGGGACAGCCGTACTTGAAGCAGTATGGCGAGATGGCGGTAGTCCCTCCACAACCAGCTGCAGAACTAACCAAGCCCTCCACAAGACAACCTGTGGAGAAACAGAAAGAAACTCGGTTTTCTCGAGTTCTTTCGAAAGGTATGGCAGAAGGATCCACGACACCTTACCGCTTTGATGTCCTGGCTCAACTAGCCAACATCCCGGCCCGCATTACCTTGTATGAGCTTCTTAGGCTGTCAAAGTCGACAGAGAAGCTCTACAAGAAGCTCTGGCAAATGCCGAGGTCTTCATGACCCAGGTGCCGAAGGAGGAAGATGTAGAGGATTGCCTCCACACCTCCCCAAACGCTCACTGCATTACCTTCACAGCAGATGACATGCAGGTTAAAGGGAAGCATGATCGACCCCTGTATTTCACAGGGTATATAGGATCGTCTGAGGTGAACCGCATTCAGGTAGATCCAGGGTCCGCATTGAGCATCATGCCTCGCCGGGTCATGCAGCATCTGGGCATTCCTACTCATCGCTTGAGCCCTACTCAGACAACTATCTATGGGTTCAATGCCAACCAGACCCGTCCGATGGGGAAAATCAAGCTCAAATGCCAGATTGGAAGCCTCAAGTCGGAAGTGACATGCTACGTCATCGACGCCGACACTTCCTACAATCTATTGCTGGGATGACCGTGGATTCACCGCAACTCCATCGTTCCCTCCACTCTCCACCAAGTCATGAAATACATTGACGGGAGTGGAAAGGTGCAGATGTTGATCGCCGAAAGGTATCCGTTCAAAGGGGTCGAGAATTATTTCACCGACTCTTTGCTGTACCAAGATCCGGTGGAGGCGGATGAAGTCTTGCGACCAGAGGAGCCAGACTCTGGTAACGAAGCTGACACCGAGCCCGAGAAAGAAGAGTGCCTGTGGGAGTTAGAACCACTTGTAAAGAGCACTAATAAGCTCAATGTTGATAATACCACCGACGATGTAGGCGGTTGGTATATTAATGAAGATTTAGATTTTGCGTATTTTTCTGTGTTTGCTTCTGATTCAGTACCATCAGACACTAGCACCGAAGTAGACGATGACCCCTGGTCGGCAATAGATGCTTTGGCATCGTTGCATGTACCAGTGAAGTCGTCCTTCGAGACATACCAAGATAATGGTAATGCGCAAGAATCTATATTTATGGTTCCAGCAAGACGGAAAGGCCAAAAACTAATTCTTTTTGGGCGAATCTCGTCTGAACCAACGCCCCGCGAAGAATCGGAAGGCGAGGAGGAATCCCCTCAGTTCGGTCATTATGAACCAAAAGCACTCAAAATGATGAGATGCATGGGGTACGACCTGACCAACAGACCCGGGTTGAACTTCGGCAAAGGAAGGAGGACGCTGCTTCGATCCTTTGTGCCGAAAGGGAAGGCCCCTGATTATTATCATCGGACGCGCCGGGGGTTGGGCTATGTATCAACTCCAGTCCCATCAGCCTCCGATTCTCAAGAATTGTTGAGCAACGATTACTCTTCAGACACATCATCTTGGGAGTCAGATGTCAGTGTCGGCAACATCTTCAAGGAACTTTCAGTGAACATGGTTTCGACAAGCCACCTGGAAGATGAAAATGAAGAAATGATCCAATCTGATACAGATCCTTGGATCAAACATTTAAACGCTCTTTGGGACACTCGCTTTGAACAGCGCGAGCCACCCACAGAAGACAAGGTTGTTCAGATCAACCTAGGAGATGAGGCTAACCCTAAGCCCATCTTCATAAGTGACGGCCTGTCACCTTCGTAGAAGAAGGATCTAATATCTCTTGTACAAGAGTATATAGACGTCTTCGCCTGAAATTATGAGGACATGCCAGGACTCGATCCTCAAGTGGCTATGCACCGCCTCAACATCAATCCGGACGCAAACTCGTCAAACAATAGCAGCGACGGTTTCGTCCAGAAATAATGGAGGCAATTCAATCAGAAGTCAGAAAACGTATTGATTCTGGCTTCATCAGGGAAGAACAACATCCCGACTGGGTAGCCAACATCGTCCCCGTCGCCAAGAAGAACGGGAAGATCCAGATCTGCATCGACTTCCGCGATCTAAACGAGGCCTGCCCCAAGGACGAATTCCCATTGCCGATCACAGATGTCATGATTGACAATACTTATGGATTCAAACGAATGTCCTTCATGGATGGATTCTCAGGATACAATCAAATCAAAATGTATCCTGATGACGAAAAGCATACCTCCTTCAGGACACCTCTAGGGGTATATTGCTACACCGTCATGCCCTTCGGACTGAAAAATGCAGGGGCAACATACCAAAGGGCCATGAACGCCATTTTCCATCAGCAAATACGCAAAACGGTGGAATGTTATATTGATGACATTGCGGTAAAGAGCCGCACTAAAGGTGATCACATAGCGGACCTGAAGGTGGTCTTTGACATTATGCGGGCTCATCAATTGAAGATGAATCCCACAAAGTCCTTCCTGGGGGTGGCCAGTGGCAAATTCTTAGGATTTGTTGTAACATCCACCGGAATTCACTTGGACCCGGAAAAGGTTCGCGCTATCTAGGAGATGCAACCCCCGAGAAATCTCAAAGAACTCAGGGGATTGCAGGGACGATTGGCGTACATCCGCAGGTTTATCTCAAATCTCTCCGGAAGATGCCAACCCTTCGCTAAGTTAATGAAAAAGGGTGTCTCATTCATTTGGGATGACGCTTGCCAACAAGCGTTCGAGGAAATTAAGCAATACCTCACCCAACCACCAGTCCTTGCAGCTCCGGTATCCGGAAAGCCTTTCCTGGTATACGTTCGGGCAATAGATCATTCTTTGGGAGCTCTACTAGCTCAGCATGATGACCAAGGACGAGAGCAAGCAATCTACTATTTGAGTAGAACAATGATCGGAGCCGAACATCGGTACAACCCGATCGAGAAGGAATGTTTGGCATTAGTGTTCGCCATTCAGAAAATGCGACACTATCTGGTAGGCCAAACTATAAACGTCATATCAAAAGTCAACCCCCTGAGGTTACTTATGACTAAACCTTCATCATTAAACGGCCGGCTGGCAAAATGGGCCATATTGCTTTCCCAATATGAGATGCACTTTTTACCACAAAAGGCCATTAGGGACAAGCGGTGGCGGATTTCCTAGCTGAGCACCCAGATCCGAGGGCAGCCAAAGTCTACGAGGATCTCCCAGATGAAGTTGCTGAAGTATGCCTGACTCAGACATCGTTCGAAAGTCAAGTATGACAACTTTTCTTCGACGGTGCATCAAGAACAGGCCCAAAGGGACACGTAGTAGCGGGGGTAGGAGTAGTACTCGTATCCCCGCAAAATTATGTGATTCCCCGAGCTGTCTCATTAACTGAGCCTTGTTCCAACAATGTGGCGGAGTACAACGCTCTTTTGATTGGGATGCAATTCGCCGATGAGATTGGCGTTAAAAATCTCGAGGCATACGGCGACTCTAAACTCATCGTCAGTCAAGTTCGCGGGGAGTACGAAGTCAGACATGAGGACCTAGTACCCTACCACAACGCAACTATCCGCATGGCCGAGGGATTTACAAGCTTCTACATCGACCATGTACCGCGCAGGCAAAATGCGCACGCGGATGCACTCGCATCCCTCGCGGCCTCCTTAGCTCTTCTAGCCGGAGCAATGGAGAAGATATTCGTCTACAGCCACGACCTGTATTGCCCGAGAAATGCTCTCGAGGGCTATCAGGAGTCAAAGGGAGATTGTCAAGGCAAAGAAGCACTGGAATTGTCAACCGGTCCAGAGCTTAAAGACTGGCGATTCCCCTACATTGATTTCGTCTTATATGACATTCTCCCTGAAGACACCAAAGAGGCGGCTGCCATTCGAAAGAAAGCCCCTAAATTCTATTATAATGCGATTACACGAACATTGTATCATCGATCGCATGACGGGATCTTACTCCGGTGCCTTTCACCAAAAGAAGCCCAAGAGGTATTGAGAGAAGCCCACGACGGTATGTGTGGAGCCCATCAACCTGGCCCAAAACTGGCACATCGACTCCAAAGATTGGGTTACTATTGGCCCAAGATGGTTGCCGACGCCGTCACCTATGCTAAAAGATGCCACGCTTGCCAAGTGCATGGCGATTTCATCCATCAAGCACCAGGGTATCTCCACTCTACAACCTCTACCTGGCCATTTGAAATGTGGGGGATGGATGTGGTTGGCCCTATCAGCCCACCATCATCAAAAGGATATCGGTTTATTTTGACAATAACCGATTACTTCTCTAAATGGGCCGAAGCCATCCCTTTGAAGGAGGTAAAATCGTCTAACGTGATCAAGTTCGTGAAACATCACATTATTTACCGTTTCGGTGTACCTCGGCGAATCGTCCATGACAATGGACCTCAGTTCATCAGCCAGGCTTTCCAGAGATTCTGCGCTAAGTTCAGAATCCAGAGTGTGTCCTCAACAGCATACTATCCTGCCGCTAATGGCCTCGCAGAAGCTTTCAACAAGACTATTGGCAAGCTTCTCAAGAAGTTCGTCTCGAAAAGTCAACGAGACTGGGACGACAAGTTGGGTGAATGCTTATGGGCTTACCGCACAACTGTGCGAACCCCGACTAAAGTTACACCATTTTCTTTGGTATACGGGTGTGAAGCCGTGCTCCCACTGGAAATCCAAATTCCATCTCTACGCGTCGCCTTGACAGCGGAGATGACAACAGAGGAGAAGCATCGACAGCGACTCCAGGAACTGGAGGCCTTAGATGATAAACGTCTGCAGGCCCAACAACAAATCGAGCTCTACCAAGCTCGTATTACCAGAGCCTTCAACAAGAAAGTTAAAATGCGAACTTTCAAGAAAGGCGATCTTGTCTTAGCCGTCAGAAGACCCATGGTAATGACGCACAAGACAAAAGGAAAATTCCAACCCAAATGGGAAGGACCATTTGTAGTAGAGTCAGTCTACTCAAATGGGTCATATCGCCTCATAACCTCAGATGGCGATACACTCATGATGCCGATCAATGGTAGGTTCCTGAAGAAATACTATCCTTAGATGGTATTCTTCCGCTGATCAAGTTAAAAGTACACCTCTGATCAAAGTAAGAAGAATTTCTTCATTATAACATCCGACGCCCCCGACGGCTAAGGATAGAGGAAAATGTTGGCTTCAAAGCCCAACATAAGTCTTCGACAACTCATCATGCTGAGGGGAATAGCATGGCTAGCCCAACTCAAACGGTAGTTGGTAAAGGCACCTCAAATCCATTGATAGCTGAGGGTTTGCTAAAAATCCTAAGTGGACTTGGCTCCACTCTTTCCTCCAAAATCCCTTACCAATTCTCATCCACAGAATGGTAGGTCTACAAAATACAACCGTTACTAAGTTAACACTATACCTCTGGTAATGGAAACTTTTCAATATTCCTTGTCGAGTATAAATTTTGTTTGTCAACTCTACACGGAGTATCAAACTTTCAAATTTGTCAAGTTAACACTATACCTCTGGTACTTCAAATTTTCACTTGTCAATTCTCACCAATAGAATGACAGGTCCTCAAATTGCTCTTATCATGAGTCAATTTTTGTCAAGTTAATACTACACCTCTGACAAATTACTGTTAAAGTTTAACACCACACCTCTAAACAGTAATCAGGTTTCTGTCAGGTTTAATATTACACCTCTGACAGTCACTTTTCTTCAGACTTCCATAACGAAGCTGAAATGGATGATGCTAAGTTAACATTACACCTCTAGCATCAAGTCATTGCTAAGTTAAACAATACACCTATGGCCATGACTTTCCCTCGGACTTCCTCATACAAGCCGAGATGACCAATGCAAAGTTCAACATTACACCTCTAGCATTACCCTCACTGTCAAGTTAAACATTACACCTATGACAGTGACACTTCTGAGTTAAGTTAATATCACACCTCTGACTCACATCCTTGTCAAGTTAACATTACACTTCTGACAAGACCACTTTCAACCCGTTAAGTTAATATCACACCTCTAACGGTAACAAACTTTCCTAGATTCCCCACGAGTCTAGTCTCACTTGTTATTCTCATCAACAGAATAACAAGTTTACCTAAAAACATTGTTAGGTTAATACTACACCATCAACAGTGTTTCCATCAAATCCCCAGCTGAGCTCAATCAAGTTAATCCCAAACACTTGATGAAAGTTCACCCTCCCTGGGGATACCAATTCTACTTGTCACTTTCTCTTATAAAGTGGCAGGTCCACCAAAAATTATTTCATCTCTGTCAAGTTAATATTACACCTCTGACAGTATTGTGAGAGTTCCTGAAATAGGATCTTCCCCTATAAAGTTTGACTTATTAAGATTATCATCATAATTTTGACAAAGTCAAAGATTCTTTGCTTCTATGAGTCCAACTGAAGACAAAAAGTTCAAGACAATGAAAGAGGCAAAAAGAAAAGTGTCACTTTTATTTATTTCCAGGCATATGAAAGTGATACAAAACGCTCTCTTATACAATAAGATTGAGTGTTACAATTAAGGAGTACAAAGAAGTCCCTCCCTCTCAGAGGCCGTACTCACTCCTTGAAGCCGCATCTGATTCCCAGTGCACGATGTCTGGAAAAGCGCCAAACTGTGGCGACAGTTGGAGCCGATTGCACTAGCCCTAACTGGCTAAGCTAAGAGCAATGGTGTTCTTGAGGTCCGGTGGCAGCAGAAAGCCCTGCAACCCTTCATTCATGAGCATCTCTTTCGCCAGAAGGCCATCCAACAAACATGGAGTGTCCTCGATGTCACTTCTGGGGTGAGAGAGGAAGGGGATGCTAACCACCACTATATCCACCGTAACCCCCTCGCCGCCATCCTTATCCTGACCATCCCTTGCCAGCAGGCATGACTGGTGCATCGCGTCCAATGAGATCTTGGCGAGGGTTAAGTCCCCGACAAGGGCCATGACTTCTTCCCTTATAGACGACGAGGACCATGACTTCTTCCCTTGTAGATGAACATCGAACGAGTTCGCCGATCGGAATATTCTTCCAGGGGCCCAGCGAACCTGAAAAAGGACAATCAAGCCTACCTACAAGGAATAAACAAGGGGGTTAGAAAATCTGGAACTTAGTATACTTCAACAAAGAAAACTAAGTGACAGACGCGGCTATTGTCGAAGACTTCAGACGCGGGAATGAGCCCGCGCAGTGAGTCAAAATACCGCGTCAACAGAAGCAGATGCGAATCAAAACTGTGCCACACACAGGATTCAAACGCGGTCTCATTTTGCGCTCTCGCGCCTAAAACACAAGGCGCGAAAGGACTCAGACGCCGAAAATTGCCATCTCCCTGTCGAGGGAACAGAGGTTGCAAAATTCGGGTCTGAAACCTTCGGCCCGAGTTGGAATTCATCCAAGTCAGTGGCCTTAAAACGCAAGCTTCATGAGCGAAGTCAGCGTCAAGCGCTAAAGACTTCTGTACTCGCGTCCAGCGAAGTTTAAGTCGGCGGCGCAAATTCCAGAAGGAATGCACCAACTCAGACTTCATGAGGAAATCCAGATGATGATGATGCCAAAGTGCAAACTTGGGTGGACT
This sequence comes from Agave tequilana, assembly GCA_038442645.1. NCBI lineage: Eukaryota > Viridiplantae > Streptophyta > Magnoliopsida > Asparagales > Asparagaceae > Agave > Agave tequilana. The sequence goes on along the minus strand of JAVJIF010000674.1, from coordinate 44,019 downwards.
AGAAACATCATGGCAAATCGGGACGGCATACCAGCAGAGGCCTCTGTCAAGAGTTTAACTCTCTGCATCGAAGCGCAGACATAAAAGGAGTTCAGAGAGATGCTTTCTGTTATTGAAATCACTTGACAGCGGTAGTCTTCTGAAGAGACCAAACAGAAGCATGAAAGCTCTGGGTCACCTTCATCCATGGAGGCAAACCCCTGGTGAAGTCCTTTGAAGGGGGAAGGCAGAAACTCTCAGAGCACTCGCTCTCAAAAAGAACACAGTATGGACTGTTAAAGGGAGAGAAGGAACCCCTATTTATAGGCAGCCCCTGATAGCTGTCATTAATGGTTCATTAATCAAAACCGTCGGCCTTAATGACCGCACGACCGTCAAAGTCCAATAGGAGTCTGACGCGTGGAACGTTGCTTCGGGAACCGTCACAGGCGCTGGTCTCAAACTGCCAGCGCCGGTTTTGCATTAAAAGGCATTGACGCCTGAGTCCAATGAGGAACCAACGCGTGGACAACTGCTTCGGGAAACAACGGATGACCCGGTTTCCCAATCGTCAGTGAAGACTTGACGTTCAAAGATCTCATAAAATCTTTATGTCAGGCCGTATGTAACGTCTACATCGATACGCAGATGGGAAAACCGCGTCCCGGAACCCGCGTCTCCTTTTTTCAGAATGAATGACGTCCACCTGCGTTCCAAAGGAAAGTCCGCGTGACTCAGAATCGCGTCCCTTCAGCAAACAGGGCCCATTTTAAGGGAAAGCACTTGACTCAGCAAAGGACTTAGTCCATTCTGAGATTAAGGGGATAGACACAAGGGCGATCAGAAAGGCATCTGGCATCAGAAGATCACAGAGAGAGACAGACCGAGACAGGAGAGAGCTCAACTCTTCGTCAAGCTTGCTGCGTACAAGCTGCTTTTGCCTACCTTCTCTTTGAGAGTTTTGGTAGACAGAGCTGTGCTACTCCCTCTACCAGCCAAAGAGAAGATTCCCTGACGATCCCGACGGTCATCCGGTCAACGGAGAACAAGATTCACTCTCCACCGCCACACGAAGAACCCAGCCTTAAACAAAGGGAGGATTCAAGACTCAACATCCTCCCTCCCTTGTAACTGGAAGGAAAAAGCAGTTTTGTTGTAATTTTTTCATCTGATTCAAGGAAAATTTTACAGTAAAGACTTCTTTCTCTTTTTTCCGGCGCGTACAGTGACATTCACGTTTACCAAGTCTGTAAGAAGCTTAGTATATCGGTTGATGTGTTCATTCACTGTGCTCCCCTTCTTCATTTGAAAACTGTACAGCTTACTCTTAAGCTGCAACCTGGACTCAACACTCTTAGTCAGGTATTTCTTCGCAAGGGTTTCCCATAGTTTCTTCGCCGACGTCTCATGTTGCGCAAGGTATTTTATGTCTTGTGACAAACATGAACGTATCAATCCACATGCCGACCTGTTCATCTTTGCCCACTCTTCATCAGTGGTCGTGCTCTTCTTCTTCTCCAATAGGAGAGTATCTTCGAGGTTCGATGCATTCAGCGCATCCATAACCTTACATCTCCACATCCCGAAGTTATTTGTACCGTTGAACTTGACAACTTCAATCTTCGGGTGAGAATTCATTGTCTTAACCGAAGCAATTTCTTCTGCCATTGAGATTTATTGATCCTCTATCTATGTGGAAGAACAATCAACTGAAAATAGATCTCTACTCAGATAAAAATTAGATTTTTACCTTTCCCTTGAAATCCTAGATCGAGTTTCTCTCCGGATCTACTCCACCACAGATTCCACGAGCCCTCCTTGCGTCCTCCTGAGATCGACACACGATCCCACGAACACCAATACCTCTGATCGGAGATCGACACACGATCTCCACCGAATCAGATCTCGAGCCCTTCGAATTTTCAGAAATCCCAAACCTGGAAGCTCGATACCACTTGTTGTGCCTACGACAACAACCTGATGAGGATCTCCTTGATCTCCCAAACACAGAGAACAATCACAACGAGCACAAAAACAATCACCCGAAGAAGAACATGCGCAAACAAACAATGTAACGAGGTTCGACCTCAATGCCTACGTCCTCAGGGCAATCCAGAAGAGAGATTAATTGATAGGAAGATGATTACAATTGCTAGCAGTCTCTTTGAATGCAAGAGAGCTCTAGCTTTCAGATTCTTCTGATACAAAACCCTAGAAACCAATAGCAGCCCTTAAATACAATAGGTTTCCAAACCTGCAAATCGTAGCCCGCACCCGCAGGTCAGTCGGCCGGGCGGTCGACCGACTTCTTCCACCGGTCGACGGCTCGGTCGACCGAGTGCCCAACAGAGAGTTGGACAATTACAGTCAGGCATTTCGGTCGACTGGCGGTCGACCGATCTCTTCCACCGGTCGACCGACCGGTCGACCGGGTGCCCAACAGAGACTTGGGCAATTACAGTCAGGCAATGCGGTCGACCGGGCGGTCGACCGCTCTCTGACCCTGTGCATGTTGTGCACATGTGGTCGACTGGGCCGGTCGACCGCTAAGCCTGTTCTGCTGCTGCTGCTTTCTTCTGCTGCTGTTTCCTTCGCCTTTCGTCGTCGACTTCTTGGCGATCACCTCGACGACCTCTCGACTATCCATGTCAACTTCCTTGGCAATATTCTCTCTTTTCAACATAATCTGCATACTATCATAGTCAATAGCCAAGTGCAATATGTTATCCTGCAGTAATGTTATCCAATCAACAGCCAAGTAAAATCTCCCCCTGTGCCATCAGCAAAAAAGCCAAAGGGAAGCATGCATGGACAAGTCACAGCAAGCATAGCATATATGATAGTAATATGAAAGCAGTTAAAGAAAAGCAAGAGTGTTTGATAGTTATTACACGCCAGAGTATCAGTAAGTAGATAAAAATAGACAGTACTTTTAGGATTTTTCGGAGGAGGACCTAATCACAGGCCTCTTCCCTTTACCTGAACTGTCCTCATGAGCAGAATCATCCCACTATCAGAACTGTTATCAAAATGATCAGAATCATAAAAAGAAGTATTAGAAGTAGGAGAGTTACCACTCTCAATGTACTTATGGCCTAACTTCTTGAGGAGTCTTTTAAGATTCCATTTGATTTCAGATAAATCATTTTGAACAGTCCTCATGAAGTGGTTGAATTTATCCTTCAACCCACTGATTTTCTTTCTTAATTTGATGTATTCTCTCTTGTTTAATTTTCTACTGATTTTTTTCTTCAGAATCAGAGCTTACAATGACAATGTCTTCTTCCTTAATATCAGCTCTCTTTCTTTTCCCACCTGGTATTTTTCCATGGTGAGTCTTATTCAACCTAGATTGTTCCTCTGCTTTGGTTTCACTATTCATAATTTTATCAAAATTATTTCTAAAAAGAAACATTCTGTTGATGGAAGCAGACCCAAAACTTTCCTTAACCATAGAGGGGGTTTCAGTCCCAAGCTCAATTTCAAAATGTATAAACACTTTTGTTAACAAACAAGGAAATCCGAGTTATTCACGGGGCATTATCATAGAGCTCAAAATAAAATGAGGTAGATTGAAATCAGTCAGTGTATGCATAACATATAAAGACAATAAATGGTCTAATTTTATGACATGAACATGACCTCCTTGAGGTAGAAAATTGAACTGAGCTACCTTAGCCAACATATGAGCCCTGGGGGTGAGACAGTTAATAGAAAATTATTTTTTATTTTTGTAAACTTCATCAATTCTTACTCCAAACAACATGGCTAAAGCTTCAAATTTACTCCAACCAAGAGTGAAGAAAGACTTACCAAAAATACGCGGTCCTGAAGCAGAAATACCCAAAATTTCTCCTAATTTCACTTCACCCAGAGTTATCTTGGTTCCCTTGACCAGTGAGAACACGGTGAGAGGATTATTTTTGATTCTCAGATTTGCAGAGAACATGGCCACTAGATTAGGGAAATAGAAAATTTTTTCACATGCAAATTCTCTGAGATGAATGAAATCGAAGCACTCATCAAGTTGATAGTCTGAAATAAAGTTGAAATCTGTTGGGATTTGGGTCGAACAAATAGTCCCACATTGGCTAGACGTGGGGATGGTCTTGGTTTATAAGGATTTGGGCAACTCCACCTAACAGACTAGTCTTTTGGGATGGTGTCCCGAGTCCTTCAAGTGGTATCAGAGCCATGCCCCGAACTTAGTCGTGTATGTGGGTGATGTTCGACGATGTAGATCCCCCAATGGCGCAAGGCGCAATGGGCCTGATCACCCAATGGCGCAAGAAGACGCAATAGGCCCCTGTGAAGCTAATGTTGGGCTCTTGAGAAATTTGGCAGTGATGCTCCTTTGCAATGGGCGTGCCACCTCCCACGCGGTGTAGAGGAGTGACCGACTGCAGTTGGTACTTCACATATGGCGTGCAGCTCCCACGCAGTGAAGAGTTGAATCTCGATGGAGCATTTGATCTTCCAGTATGAAGATAGTTGAGCTTGCAGGGGAGACTCTTTGTTCGAGGGGGGATTGTTGGGATTTGGGTTGAACAAATAGTCCCACATCGGCTAGACGTGGGGATGTCTTGGGTATATAAGGATTTGGGCAACTCCACGTAAAAGGCTAGTCTTTTGGGATGGTGCCCCAAGTCCTTCAAGATCAACATACCTTTCCATAATATAAGGTCCATTGTAGAATTCTTTGTAGAATATTTTGGCATCTTCACAGATCAGGTAAATCCTTTCTTCATTTGTGAGATCTTTGCTAAAATCTCTTTCATTTTTCTTCCTTCCTTTATGTTTTTCTCTATGACCTTTCAAGAAGCAAGCGTAAGAATGTAAGGCTTTGGAGACAATTATTGCCTTATGCTTCTTCCTTTTAATGACGGTGATGAAGAGATGCATGTTCTCTTTATTGAGACCAGAGACGATGGGGTGAGGCTCGGACATTTTGGAGAAGAAGAATTTGGGGATTTTCTAGAGGAGAAGATGAAAAAAAATGAGGAGTTAGGTTTTTCTAAATGGACGTGGGCTAGGGAAGTTGCAGCACCGCGATTTTAAAGAGGAGATAATTTAGAGAAGTAATAAAGGGGGTTAGGTGGTCTACATCAGTTTAAGGTTAAGAAAAATAAGCAAGTCAAATGAGTCAAATTGATCTGGTAGAAAGGATACTGGTGGTCGAACCTGTTGGTAGAATGCCTAAAATCACAATAACTTAAGAAAAATTAGTAATAAAAATAATTCTAGTATGCAAATGCCCAAATTTTTTCGAATATTGCAAAATTATTCAGCAGGCAAAGGTTTAGTAAAAATATCAGCAAGTTGATTATGGGTATCAATAAATTTTAATAAGATATATATCCACATTCAATATGACCTTTAAGAAAGTGATGTCTCACATCTATGTGTTTAGTGCGAGAATGTAAAATATAATTCTTGGATAAGTTAATTTAACTGCACTAGTATTATCACATAATATACTAGTTATATCAAATTGGACACCATAGTCTTGCAAAGTTTGCCTAATCTGAGCACATCATAATTCGGCAGCAATATAGTCCGTCTCTGCAGTAAAAAGTGCAACACAATTTTGTTTCTTACTAAACCAAGATACAAGGTAATGGCCAAGATATTGACATGTTCCACTTGTACTTTTTCTATCAGTTTTACTTTCAGCAAAATCAGCATCACTATATCCCAATAGATCAAAACTAGCATATTTAGGATAATATAACTCAAAATCCAAAGTGCCTTTAACATCCTAATAATTTGTTTTACATCATATAAGTGAGATTCTTTTAGTGAAGCTTGAAAGCGTGTACAAAGACAAATACTGAACATGATATCTAGTCTAGTAGCAGTTAGATAGAGAAGACTATCAATCATACCGCTGTAGAGTTTTTCATCTATATTCTTACCATTTGCATCTTTGTCGAGTTTGGTAGAAGTACTAATTGGAGTAGACATCTCCTTTGAGTTTTCCATCTTGAACTTTTTCACAAGCTCACGAGCATACTTTTTTTGATTGATAAAGATCCCATCTTTTTCTTATTTGATATGCAAACCAAGAAAGAAATTGAGCCCTCTCATGAGACTCATTTTAAATTCTTATTGCATTCTTGTAGAGAAATCTTCACACAAAGTTTTATTAGTAGTACCAAAAATAATATCATCAACATAAATATGAACTAGTAAAAGATCTTGGTCAACATGTTTGATAACAAAGTAGTATTAATTTTTTTCCTTTAGAAAAATCATCTCAGTAAGAAATTTTGATAATCTTTCATATCAAGTACGGGGTGCTTGCTTTAAACCGTACAAAGCCTTTTCAATTTGAAAACATGATCCAGAAAAATACAATCTTCAAATCTGGAGGTTGTTTCACATAAACTTCCTCATTCAAAAATCGATTCAAGAAAGCACTTTTGATATCCATTTAAAATAATCAAAAGTTTTTAAAACTTGCATAGGCTAGAAGCATTCGAATTGCTTCTAATTTAGCAACAAGAGTAAAAGTCTCATCAAAATCTATGCCCTCCTCTTGATTGTATCCTTGGGTTACAAGTTGAGCTTTGTTTCTGGTAATAATGTCACTTTCATCTAAATTATTACGAAAAACCGATTTGGTACCAATGACAGAACAATCCTTGGGTCTTTGTACAAGATCCTAAATATTATTTTTGTCGAAATTATTCAATTCCTCTTACATGGTCAAAATCAAATATTCATCATTCAAAACTTCATAATAGTTCTAGGTTCTATTTGAGATAGAAAAATCAAATGTGAATATTCATTTAGAGTTAGAGAGCGAGTTTTTACCCCTCTTGATACATCACCTATAATCAAGTCAGTTGGATGATCTTTAATTGTCTTCCAAGACTTAGGCAATTCTGAATAGGATGTATTTGAAGTTCTAAAATGATCTGAAGTCTCAAGTTTCTTTTCATCAGGAGTTTATTGATTAGTCTACAATTCTGCATTATTATATCGCATTTTCCCACCGATTTATGAATAAAATGTCGGTCTAAACCGTGTTTTGGTCTCTCTTGCAGGTAAATCAAGAGTTTAAGGGAAAAGGAGTAATAAGAGCTTAATTAAATCCATTTTTGGGTAATTAAATCCGCATTACTTAGAGGCCAAGTAAGGGATTTTCTAGAAGATACGTCGAACCTAGACCTTTGCTCACGTCAGACGAATATTCGGGCGAAATTACTAGAAAAAGGATATACCAGGAAGATCCTAGAGCTATGACGCATCCCCGCACCAAAACCAGGGAGCTAACTCCTGGTTTGGCCGCGGATCCGCGGCTATAGCCGCGGATCCGCGGCCCCAGTCGATCTTCGACGCGTGGCCCTGTCTCGTTTTTCAGAAGTCTCCTACGCCTATAAATACCCCTGCATAGGTCCAGAACGAAGCGGTTTTTGATTTTAGGAAGAGTTTTTGATTTTAGGAAGAGTTTTTGATTTTAGGAGAAGTTTTTAAATTTTAGGCTAGGGTTTCTATGTTTTAGATTTTAGGAAGGTAGGTGCTCTTCCTTTCTTTTCTTTGTATTTCTTTTGTTTTTAGATCTTGTAGTAGGGCTGAGAGATTCAGAGAGAGATAGAGAGGGATTGATGTAATAGATGGTGACAATCTATGTAAAGGTGCCTTCTTTCTTCTCCAATGTAATCTTCTCCATCTTCTACATGATGCTTAGCTAACTTTTCTTCTCATGGCAATCTAACTACTAACCACTAACCATCTAACCACTTACTTGATAATCCCACATGAATCTAATAGCCTCACAAGGCCTTGCTCTTGTAAGAGCCATTGATGGCTCATGATGATGGGTTCTAACATCTAACTTGCTAACTTGCTAACCAAGCTAACTCTCTCTTATTTCATGCTTGCTTCTAATGGTTTGATGATCTAATGTTTGTATTAGCTTTCTCTTGATGCAAGTTTGTATGTGAAGAACTATCTTATTTGCCATGCTTTTTATCGTCTCTTGAAGCCAAGGATTAGTGATGGCCAAGGATCCAAGCGAGGCAACTATCACTAAGAGGTAGCATGTTAGTGGAGTAATTAGTAGTTAGAAACCATGAGACTTCTTTCATAGTTTTCTTCATCATTTCCAAAAACTTTTTATCATTTTCTTATCGTTGTTTTTACCATCCTTCTTAGTTAACCTTTGTTTCATCTTCTTTTCTATTTTGTTTTCCAAACCACTTCTATTTTGTTTTCACATCGACGTTTTCATCGCTCTCCTCACCTATCGCATTCTGGATTTTCTTTTCTTTTCTTTTATTTTCTTTTTCTAATTCTTTAAACATAGAAGAACTGTTAACATAAAACGTGAATAAAAACTGTTAATGCTTCTATCGCCTCCTGTCCCTGTGGATTCGACCCGTTGAGCCAATGCTATAACGGAAGTATCGATGGTACATTAGCACATATACATATTTTCATTGATTTTACAAACTACGCGTTTTAAAAGTGCTAGTTTCGCCCCGATCATTTGTTCACTGCTGGTAGGATCAGAATCCCTGCTGATAGGATTAGAATTACTGCTGGTAGGATCGATTCTACCAGAATCTCCAGAACCTGAAACATCTGTTTCTTCAATAATTTTTGAAATATGAGAATAGTCTCATTAAAGCTCATATGCATGGATTTCGTAACATTTAATGAGTGTTTATTAAACACTCTATAAGTTTTACTAAAAGAGGAATAACCAAGAAAAATGCCTTCATCTGATTTTGAATCAAATTTACCCAAATTATTTTTGGTATTAAGAATAAAGTACTTACATCCAAAAACTTTGAAATATGATATATTTAAGATTTTACCAAAGAAAAGTTCATAAGGTGTCTTTTCAAAAATAGGACGAATAATAATACGATTCAAAACGTATTAAGCAGTGTTAACCGCTTCGGCCAAAAAATATTTTGATAAAACAAATGAGTTTAACATAGTGCGTGCCGTTTCTTATAAAGTTCTATTTTTTTTTTCAACAACACTATTTTGTTGTACCGTTCTTGGTACTGAAAAAGTATGTGTAATGACATGATCAAGATAAAACTCAATGAAATTTTCGTTTTCAAATTTATCACCATGATCACTACGAATTTTGATAATATAAGTGCCAATTTTTTTTCACCCTTTTTCAAAAATGTTTAAAGAAATTAAAAGCTTCACTTTTATGAGTCAAAAACAAAACCCATATAAAATGACAAAAATCATCAACAATAACAAAAGCCTAATATTTTTCATTCAAACTAGAAGTGCTAATGGGACCAAACAAGTCCATATGAAAAAGTTGTAAGGGTTTAGAAGTTGATACTTCACTAATTGAATGAAAAAAACTTTTAACTTGCTAGTTCTTTTTACATTCATCACAAGTTACCCTCTTGGGCTTCTTCAATGTGGGAAGTCCTCGTACAATCTTTTTGTTGGACAATTTTGATATAAGATCAAAGTTAGCATGTTCAAGTCTTTTGTGCCATAATCTTCTAATGCGGCTAAATACTTAACACTTTGGTTAGCAATAATATCAACGGTATAAATATTTTCATTTCTAAGTGCTTCAAATAAAAGACTTCCTTCACAATTAATGATAATACATTTGCTAGGTTTAAAAATGACATTCATACATTTATCACATAATTGGCTAATGCTAATAAGATTAGCCTTCAAACCATCTACTAGCAATATATTTTCTAGAATAGGAAAAAGTTTCATACCAATAGTTCTAATACTAATGATTTTACCAGATTGTACACATTTATTACATATCTATTATTACATTCCTATATCTATCTTGTAAAAAATACTGCTAATTTCTTATTTTAATGTCTTATTTTGCAAGTTTATCTTAATGAAAGGAGAGAAGATAAGACAAAATATAAGACAGCTAAATTTTAATTTAATTGGATCTATTTAGTTAACTGAAGATAAAGCCAAATAAATACAGTTAAAAGCAAATCTAGAAGAATCAATTTGATTAGCTTGAAGAATCAAGGAGATAGAGGCAAATCCAGAGTCTAAAGGCAACCTTGTTAATATACAAAAAGATATCTAAAGGATTAGGATGTATATTTAGAAGATTCAGAAAGTTAAGACACAATCTAACAGAAGATCAAGAGATAAAACAAAAATTTACTCCCAATGTTATCTCTAACTTTTTCAGAAGATTTTTTCTGTTGGGCATGAGATTTTGCACATATCTTCGTACACTTTCCCTTATCCAATTTTGGCTATAAATACTTACATTTCTGAAGGCAAATACACACCATTCAGAAGAGAAAGATTTTAGGCTAGATTTTTACTCTAATTTAGTTTAGAAATTTGTTTTTCTTTTAATGTAATTCTCAGATTTATTTATATAATTTAGAGGAGAGAAGAGTTTCATGAGAGAATGGGAGTGAAGCTTGTACTGAGAGTGACACCGGTGAAGTATTCTTCTTTTCTTCCATTTTTACATGATTAAATCTAAAATTACATTCTTTGTTCTTTATTTCTATTTTTCTTCTACTTTCCTCTGAGGTGCTTGTAATCCAAATGAATCCTATAGCCTCGAAACTGTCTTACCCTTGCAAGTGTCATTGATGGCTTATGGTGATGGATAGCCATTTCTAAATTAGTTTAAGGTTGTACCTTTATTTTGTAGTTTGGAATGGGAATAGGCAAAATCCTACACGCCATGCTTTGATCGCCTTTAAGCCAAGGTAAATCGTTGCAACGGATCTAAGGTAAGCAAACTTTAAGGAGGTAAGTATTTATTTTAGTTCTTTTTTCCTTTGCTTATTAGGTTAGAAACACATCTCCAAAACATATATCTCTTTATTCTTCTTTATTTTAACTTAGTTTTTCTTTTTCTTTTCAAAACACTAACACTTTCCATCTTCTCCACTCTTTTGTTTTCTCTAAATTAACATAGCTTCCTTTCTCTTTTCTTTTTAAAGAATATAGAAGAACTTTTTACCAATTTTGTAATTTTAAAAGAAACTTACCTAACGCTTCCATCGCAAGTCACTCGTTGTGGATCACAACCCACATAGCCACTTGCTTTAGCGATAAAGTTGAGAACCTTGCACTTCTATTCTTCATTTCTAAAATTCTGTATGTTTTGTGCAGGTTTCATCACAATCAAAATTTTGGCGTCGTTGCTGGGGAGGGACGGTATGTGTTTTTTTAGTTTATTTAAAGGTTAATTTTTTTCTCTATTCTTGTATGCAGGAGGAGGCATCAGGAAAATTTTACTGCAGTGGACATATTAGTAGCCTTGAACTCTGCTCAAGAAAGTAGAGCCCGAAAAGCCCTCAGATTTGTCACGCAAACGTGGCAAAAGCTGCGTTCCCACAGCAATCTAAGTGAACTACTAACCTGTATATCTTTTGCAGGTTGGTTGAATTACAAGTTTAATTTTCTGTAGCTATTAATTTCTTATTTAACTCCCTGTACATACTTTTCTAACCTCAATAGTAAATTGTTGCTTGTAATGCTAAAAAATATTTAAACTTGCATTTAGGCACGTGTCTAATTCGTTACATTTCATTACTATTGAAGAATGCTAGAGCAAATTACGTGTGCATAGCATGTAGCATTAGAAAACACATTTGAGTGATTCATATTGCTTAAGTGTTGCTTATACTATATACTTGTATACTGCATTAAATTGAATTAAGGGCTTGTCCTATAAACAAGATAAGATGGAAAACTTATTACCTTTTCTTAGCCCACAAACAATCTCCTCACTCACTAACCCAAGCTTAACTTAAAACTGAGTAGATGTTGGCCCTAGGGACATCTCGGACTCAATAGGAGACTGACCTAAGGGGAAAGTTGATTAGAATTTGATTCTTATCAAATCAATGTCAAAGGTTGAGGATTGAGAAGCGAAAACTCAAAGAATAGTGGTTTGGCATAATTAGGCATGTTGCTTAAGTACGGATACCTTCCACTAGTCTTACTCATACCTGGCCGATTAACTTGTGGTCAGATTTTGCAATATGGCCCCCGTGGATAGTCTAACCAGTTAGGAGTCGTTTAGGTCTAAGGTTTACCCTAACTTGGCCTAGATTTTTATTTCTTTTTATTTGTTTATTTGTTTGTTTATTTTTTGTTTTGACATCTTGGTGATATAGATTATAATATCAATTATTGCAATGCATATAATGATCCATACTTCACCCCGACCTCTTTTGACTCGGATATTACCAACTCGGCATTACATAATTCTAACCAATCAAGTATACCAGAATGGTCTTATCTGAATCAACATATACCCCTGTCCCAATATTATGAATAAGATTGGAATAATCATCATCTCCACTCTTCACAGAGTCAGTGGGGATACAACTCCCCTGAGTCATATGGTCAACAATCTTACCAACATCCAGCTTCATATACTCCTTTTCAAGATCTATTTATAGAAGAAAAATCAGATTTAGAAACGAGTTTTGAAGCTTGAGTCTACACGTCAATTCCAAATCTCAACAGACTCAAGTTTCCCACAAAATTTTCAAATCCAAGATTCCTACTCCATGTTCTAAGTCCTACAACAAGAAGAAGAACCTACTAACTTAGAAATGAGTATGAAAAATCTGATTCAGTCCAGAAATAATTTTACCCAATCTATCAATAAGATAGAAGTACAAATGAGTTAGTTAATCAACATAGTTAAAGATAGGAATGAGAAAACTCTACCTAACACGTTTCGACCATCCCGATTGCCCTAGCCATCTTGATAGGAGCCAAGAATCATGATGCCTTGAAGACCTTAACCAAGATTCAATTTTATCACACAACTTGAACTTGACCAATCTCAAATTCTTGACAAATTGGCAAGTTTTTTCATTCAATGAGATTGAACTTGAATGTGAATATGACCCTGATCCTCAACTTTGTGATTTAGTTTCAAACTTTGAATCTATGTTGACTCCGATATCCTTACCCAATCTGAACCCATTTCCTGAGCTAACATTGATTCCCGTGCCTATAGATCTTACAATTGAATCACACTACTAGAAAGCCTGTCAGGTTGCGTCAAAAATTTGCGTCGAATATTGACATTTTGTGTCGAAAATTTGCAGCTTGCGTCGAAAAGTTGCGTCAAAAATATCCGACGCAGAGGATCTCAAGGCAAAGTTTGCGTCAAAATTTTGACACAAAATTATTATTGCGTCAAAAATTCGACGCAATTGTTTTTTAATTATTTTTTATATTTTAAATATCGCGTCGAATATTGGACGCAATTTTCATTTTAATTTTTTTTAAAAAATAATTATTGCGTCGAATATCTGCTCACAATCTGAAAATTTTTGGTATAAAAATATGACATGTTGCCACAAATTGTGTCGAATTCGAACAATCGACGCAATTATAGGTTAAATGTTGCATCGAAAAACCAAAATTTTTGACGCAATATGTCAGTTTCCTTATCTGCATAAACTGTGAAAAACCTTGGTATAAAAATACCATTAGTTTCAACATGTTGTGTCGAATATGGTTTTCGATGCAATTATTGGTCAATAATTGCATCGAATAATTGAATTCGAGCAATGTTTGACCTGTAATTACGTTGAATTTTATTTTTGACGCAATTTGTATTAATTTTTTTTAAGATTGCGGCATCAGTTTAAAATCTACAATACAAATCTGCAAATATGAACGAATAAACAATTTCAAACTAATACACAATACATCGTATCACATATATCGCACTGTATCACATATATCGCACCATACCACACACACACACACACATATCTATCAAAGTATGTCATATCAAAGTGCATATATCACTGATTGCAAATGAAAGCAATGAGAATTACCGTCTAGCTTTGGGCTAACGGGTCGTGTCCACGAGGAGGAATGTGATAAAAGCTTTTCGATGAATTGTTAAAAAACAAAAATGGTGTTTGTGTTTTTCTTTCTTTTTTTATATGGAAAAGAGAATGGAGAGTAAGTGAATGATTAAAAGAAAATTGAAAATTTAGAGAAGGCTTTGAAAAAGGTGATCTTTAAAAAAGTGTTGAAGATTGTTTGGTTGTTTTTAATATAAAAAAAGTTCTGGGCTCACTATCTTACTACTCAACCATGTTCTTCTCTTAAAATTCTTAATGCCTCAGCTTCATCATAGGCAAAAACTTAAGCTTTAGTTTCGAAAGTCTTAAGCAAAGCAAATAAGATTGTTTGAAAAAGTTTAATTCTTTTTCTTAAAAAATACTCTTGAACTGAACGTTAAATCATCAAGTTTTCTTTCAAATATGAAATAAAAACAAGTTCAAGTGATATTTTAAAAGAAACAGAAGTTTAAAATTCAAACCCATCCTCATGTCCCTTCAAGAACGCTTTCAAGAAGAAAGACTTAGTTTAAGGCATACATATGATTCCGTTGGGTTCTTTACGTCAAAAATCATTCAAAACAAGAGAGATTGAAGAGAGGGACATAGTGAGCCCAAAAAACAAGTTTAGTTACTCATGAATGATATAAAATAAGACATGTAAATAAAATAAGACTTACCTGTAATTGGAGTAGAAGAAGAGAAAGCTTGATCCTTTATTGATGTCACTTCAATTTTCAGATTACAGTCACTCTATTCCTCTCTCTCACTGGTATTTGAACTGAACTATGAATTAAAAAATAGAGATACAACTTCTCTATACTATCTAACAAAGAACCTAAACCCTAAAAATAAAGAGAAAAACTTAAACTAACTTCCGGTCCCTTTTTCTCTGAAACATGCAGTATTTATATGGAAAAACCAAACAAGGGAAGACGTACGAAGATAGGGGGAGCAAACGCTCCCCCAAACAGCTCAACAAAGCCACGAAAACATGGCTTTGACCGCGTTTTCGCGGCCATGGTGTGGCCATGTGGCCACACCTGGTTGGTGGTATGGCCACACCTGGTCGGTGGTAATTCCTGTTTTGGTGATACATCTTTATCTCTTTCTGGTTTTCCCGTTTCAGCTCCTGGATTTGACGAAACTGTCTTTGATTTTTGGCTTTAACTAATTGATTTGAGAAGATTCATTTTAACCAGTTTTCAACCTCTCTGTTTTGTCATGATCTACCCTGATTTTCTGATTTTGAATTAATTCTGAATTAAATCAGAATTTGATAGGCTTTTGGGCTCGTTTCTCTCCCCTTTTCTTTAGCAATGGGCCTGCATTTTATAAAGAAAAATAAGACTTATTAATAGGATTTATTAGATAATAAACATGGTAATGTGACAATATATATGCAATATATGTGACCGATCACACCCCACACTTATCTTTTACTCGCCCTCGAGCAAAACATCAAAACCAATCCTAATCAATTATTAGACCACTTTCGCAGGTCACTCGATTGCACTGAGCATGTGCAACAAGCCGTTTAACCTCTGGGTTACCCTAGTGGACGAGTTTTATCTCGTGAGTTTTTCAGTGAATTGCACCCACAAAATCCATAAAGAAAGAAAAAAATGTTAGTATTTTCGAAAAACATTTTGAAAAGAGAGAAAATATTTGAAGTATATTTGAAAGAGTTCAAGTAATCTATAAGTTATAGAAAATTAAACTTTTCATTTCTAAACTTAGTCTCTATTCAAAAATATGTCATCAATCAAAGTAAAGAGTCAAATTGTATTTCTTATCTAATCTATTACTTTACTCTAATTCATATGCATTTTCGTGACCGTGAAGTTTTGACTAAGGGTTCTTTAACGTTAACTCTTATACTTTATTTTTTTTAATTTTTAGTGGTATTTATTCCTCAATTTCATTAGGCTTTCTAATCTGCCATGTAACGAGCCTTTAGTCGGTAACACCCAAACCAGACAGTCTTAGGGCATCAGGTGAGAAAACACCCCTAAGGACTTAAATACTCGAGCAAATAAGGCCACGAAACCAAGGGTTTTTATTTATAAAATGTACCCCTTTTAGGTGTGAATACTTATGCTTCATGAGGCACAAATACCCAGCTTAATCAGGAGATTTATATATTTATATATATATATTTCAAACTTATCTAATCATCTTTTGCATAAATACCAAAGCTTGCTTAGGCTAAAGCACCTAGCTAATCAATAATAGATTTGCTTATTTTATATATATATATATATATATATATATATATATATATATATATATATATATATATATATATATATATATATATATATATATATATATATATTTTTCTTTCTTTATAACGCATAAGAATTTTATCTTTGAACCCTAGGTGTCTAAGTGTATAAAGTGTGCATATTTCTTCAAGGTAAAGATCAAAACTAAATTATTTTCACCAATTTTTCCTAACCCTGAAAATCAAACAAGTCATCTTATTTTGACCAAGTATAAGAAATCCTAATTATGATTTTCTTATTCCTTAAAATTAACTTAATTTCTTACAAAAAATATATCAAAATATTTTTCTTTTCTTTCAAAAAGTTTTTATATATATTATTTTTTTTCTATTTTTAGTTATATTAGTCATGTTAGAGTCCTCCTCCACACTAATCTCATGCATTGTCCCCAATGTATGAAAGAAATGTATAGATGAATGAAATGGAATATAAAAGAGGTGCATAAAAAATTATATATATATATATATATATATATATATATATATATATATATATATATATATATATATATATATATATATATATAGTATACAAAAATATGTACAACATCATGTTTCTCCCACACCTAGATCTTTTTAGGTCTCATCCCTCTATCTCTCTTCCCATCATTCCAATAGGTTCTCTTTATAGGACATAGTGGGGAGGCCAATCTTTTTGTCATTTTAGCTCTCTTTCTCCCCAGTCTCACCTTTTTTAAGCTTTTCTTCCTCATACATTCAAAAATTGATCACTATCATACTTCTCAGTTAGAACTTTCTCACTATGAATGCCTAGAATTCTAACTCAGTTCCATACATCTCCTCAAAACTTAGGTTAACACTTTCTTCTGAAGGTGTATTTAACCAAAATATCCCTAGTCGGTTCATCCAAACACATGAGTTCTTCTTCGAAGAGGTTTTCTTCAAAGAGTGAGTCAATTGGAGGTTCTTGAATTATATTCTCATGCGATATATTATTGATTGGCTCATCGAAAGTGAAGGTATTCATATCAAATTTCTTTTTCTTAAAGGGGACTCTATAATTAGGATCTCTGACATATGCCTTCTCATTAAGATAATCACATTCATTCTTAAATAATTCATCAAGAAACAGGGACTCATTCTCTATACTATCACTTTCTTCATCACAATTATTTTCAACAAAGTTTATCTCAAAGTTTGGTCTCTTATCTTACGAGGCTGTTTTTCTACGTTGAAGACATTGACTTCTCTAGTCATGTTCCCAAAGGTCAACCTCATAGATCCATTCCTACAATTGATAATAGCATTGACAGTAGCAAGGAATTGGCGCCCTAAGATAACAGTAGTTTGAGCCCTAGGATTGGACACAGGTTGTGTCTCAAGAATTATGAAATCAATTGGGTAGATAAACTCCCTGACCAGGATAGGGACATCATTAATTTTCCCTTTGAAACTTTCACAAAACGGTCAGCAAGTTGGATTGTGACTCGAGTTGGACTAAGATCGCCTAACCTGAGTTGTTGATAAACTGAGAATAGAAGCAGGTTGATACTTGCTCCTAAGTCAAGAAGTGCATGACTAATCTCGGCTTGTCCTATAGTGCAGGCAATAGTAGGACAACCCAGATTCTTATACTTGACAGGGATCAGACCTGACAGTAGCTCACTAATATTAGTGGCTAAGAAGACTTTCTTGGGTACATTAGTCTTTCACTTCTTAGTGCACATGTCCTTAAGAAATTTTGCACAGGATGGGACTTGTTGGATAGTATCAAGAAGTGGGACATTTAACTTCACTTGGTTGAAGATCTCAATTATCTTATCCATGTGTGAATTCTGCTTGTTGTTGAGACTATTAGGAATGGTACCGTATGCTTGTACACCTGACTGGTTGACTTATCTGTTTTAGATTCGTTAGATTTGGAAGGATTGGGACTAGATGAGGTGGATGCTTGAGTGTGATTGTGTTGAATGGGATTGGATGGTGTTGACACTTGATTATCAACTTTCTTTCCAAACCTCAATGTATGAACAATATTACATTGATTCAATGATTGATCCTCAGCCAAATGAGCTTGTTGAGAATTCTTAGGTTCATTATTGGCTGATTGGGAAAGGTACCTTTTTGTCTCTCATCTGTGGATTGACTAATTGGCTCATTTGATCCTCTATCCTCTGTATTGTTTGCATGAAAGAATCTTGGTTCTTCATGTACCTTTCCATATTTCTCTCAAAATCAGTCATTCTCCTTTCAAGTTGAGGATTCTGGAAGGAAGATGATGGAGCTTGGTTGGAAAAGTTTGTTGATAATTTGAAAAATTGTTGGGAGAATTGTGAGGGTAATTTGGAAAGTTGGGTTGATGATTGGAAGAATTATTGGAATGATGGAAGTGGCTTGCATGGTTTGACCGTAGGTGGTCATTGTTATGTTGGCTCCATGAGAAATATGGGTGATTTCTCCAACCAGGATTGTGCGTTGGTGCGTAAGGATCATTGTTCGGCCTTGAAAATGCCGCGTTCATTGGTTCTGAAAAGTGTTGTTGAGCTTGAAATACAGGACACTCCTCAAACACATGATTCATGGCTTGACAGTATGTACAGCCCGGAGTTGGAAATTGGTTTGGGCTGACTTGATTGACTGGACTTGGTTCCTTAATTTCTAAAGCTTCCAATCTTCTCACTTGGTTAGCTAATTTAGCCTTGCTGGTTAGCTAATTTAGCCTCGTTAGTTATGGATGATTCAATTGAGTGGAGACCTCCTTTTGAAGAGATAGAGTTTGAATTTTTCGAGTTTTCACTAGTTAGTTCCCATTGGATAGTCTTTTCAGCTAGATTCTCATATAAATCCCATCCTTCATTCTCATCCTTTTGCAAGAACCCCCCTTAGCACATGATTTCTAAGAGGATCTTGGTAGAGTAGTCTAAATCATCATAAAGAATTTGACATTGTTGCCATTTCTCTATTCCATGATGAGGACATTGACAAGGAGGTCTTTGAAGCGTTTAAAGTACCTCCAAAATGGTTCACTGGGTTCTTACTTGAACCGCATGATGTTTTTCCTAACGAGAGCGGTCTTATGAATTGGATAGAATTTCTTCAAGAAGACCTTGATGAAACTATCCTAGGATGTGATAGAGCCAGCTGTTAAGCAGTAGAGCCATTTCTTGGCTAAGTCCTTAAGAGCAAATGAGACAAATCTCAACCTAATAGCATCATCTACAAGGTGTGAGATTTTCATCATTAAGCATACTTTCTCAAATTCTCTTATGAAGAAATAAGCATCTTCGGGCTCTAAGTCATGGAACTTCGGGAGTTTATTGATGAACTGTGGCTTAAGCTTAAAGTTGTGTTCACCAACCGATGGAAGTTGGAAGCAAGATGGAAGTGAGGTTCTAATGGGATAGAACCTATCCTGCAGAGATGTCGGTTGAGCCATAACCGAATCTGGTCTTGGTTCGAACTTAGGTGGTAATATGTTTCTAGTTAACCTAGATGAATTAGGGTCTCTTGACCATACTTGCATACACAAACACAATTACAAACAAGTTCATCAATAGTCAATAAGAGGAAACAACCAAGCCTAGTCTAAGGTAACCTTGACTTAGACAACTCCTAACTGGTTGATTGTCCACAGGAGGTATAATGCAGATTTTGACTACAAGCTAATCAGCCAGGTCAGAAAAAGATTGATGGGAGGTATACGCGCAAAAGCGACGGGCCTAATTAAGCCAAATCACCAGCCTTCGGGGTTTCACCCCTCAATCTCTTTCCATAGACACTGATTTAGTAGGAGTCAAATTCTAATACCTTCCCTTAGGATAATCTCCTAATGAGTTCGAGATGTCCCTAAGACCAACGTCTATCAGATTTTAAATTAGGTTTAGGCTGTGCGTGTTTGAAGATGGTTTGTGGGTTAAGGAAGGGTAATGACTTCCCACCTTATCTTGATTTGAGTTTTGCCCTTAAAATGATTGTGCAAAGTGTGCAAGATATAAAAAAGTAACATTCACAAGCAAATATCACCTAAGAATATTTTCTAAACTATATGCTATGCATACATACCTTGTCTCTAGCTATCTTCAACAGTAATCGTAAAAGAAAGGTAATTAGATAAATGCCTAGAATGCAAGTCTAAACGTTTTTTTTTAAGCAATTAGCAATCAATAAGATTACTGTTGGATTGAAAACAGGGAGTGTGAATATCATATATAGCACAAATAATATACAAAATCTATATTTTTGCAAAGCGATATGTCCTGCAAAAAAGAGTTTTTAGTAGTTCAAAAAAATTTCAAACTATTGCACTGTAATTTCTTGAAATTTTGTTTCCTACTTCCGAGAATAGGGACACAGAATAGCAAGTCTTCTCCTGCAAAGCTTGAGTGCTAAATTTGATTCCTTAACGTCCTTGAAATAAGACACCAAACTTGTTAGAAAATAATTACACCGTTCCCTCCCCGACAACGACGCTAAAAATTTGATTGCAAATGAAAGCAATGAGAATTACTGTCAGCTTTAGGCTAACGGGTCGTGTCCACGAGGATGTATGCGATAGAAGCTTTTTGATGAATTATTAAATAAGAAAGAATAATGTTTCTATTTTTCTTTCTTTTTTTATATGGAAAAGAGAATGGAGAGTAAGGGAATGACTAAAAGAAAAATTGAAAATTTAGAGAAGGCTTTGAAAAAGGTGATCTTTAAAAAAATGTTGAAGATTGTTTGGTTGTTTTTAATATAGAAAAAAGATCTGGGCTCACTATCTTACTACTCAATGATGTGTTCTTCTCTTAAAATTCTTAGTGCCTCAACTTGATTATAGGTAAAAACTTAAGCTTTAGTTTTGAAAGTCTTAAGCAAAGCAAAAAAGATTGTTTGAAAAAGTTTAATTCTTTTTCTTAAAAAATCCTATTGAATTGAATGTTAAATCATCAAGTTTTCTTTCAAGTATGCAATAAAAACAAGTTCAAGTGATATTTTAAAAAAAATAGAAGTTTAGAAATCCAAACCCATCCTCATGTGCCTTCAAGAACACTTTCAAGAAGAAAGACGTAGCTTAAGACATACATATAATTCCGTTGGGTATTTACATCAAAATCATTCAAAACAAGAGGGATCGAAGAGAGGGACGATAGTGAGCTAAGAAAACAAGTTTAGTTACTCATGAATGATGTAAAATAAGACATGTAAATAAAGCAAGACTTACCCATGATTGGAGTAGAAGAAGAGAAAGCTTGATCCTTTATTGATGTTACTTCAATATTCAGATTACAATTACTTTATTCCTCTCTCTCATTGGTATTTGAACTGAACTATAAATTAAAAAACAGACATACAACTTCTCTATACTATCTAACAAAGAACCTAACTCCTAAAAATAAAGAGAAAAACTTAAACTAACTTCAGATCCCTTTTTCTCTGAAAATGCAGTATTTATAGGGAAAACCAAAGGGGGAAGGCGTACGAAGATAGGGGAGCAAACGCTCCCCCAACCAACTCAACCAAGTTGCGAAAACACGACTTTGGCTGCGTTTTCGCGGCCATGGTGTGACCATGTGGCCACACCTGGTTGGTGGTAATTCCTATTTTGGTGATACATCTTTATCTCTTGCTGGTTTTCCTATTTCAGCTCCTGGATTTGACGAAACTGTCTTTGATCTTTGGCTTTAACCAATTGATTTGGGAAGATTCATTTTAACCATTTTTCAACCTCTCTGATTTGTCATGATCTGTCCTGATTTTCTGATTTTGAATTAATTATAAATTAAATCAGAATTTGATGGGCTTTTGGGCTCGTTTCTCTCCCCTTTTCTTTAGCAATGGGCCTGCAATTTATAAAGAAAAATAAGACTTATTAATTGGATTTATTAGATAATAAACATGGTAATGTGACAATATATATGCAATATATGTGATCGATCGATCACTTATATCAAAGTATATCACAACTTAAAAATTCACCAAATAGTATAAAATATAAAGCATAGATGCAGATCGTACATAACAAAGTATTTTTACAAAAGTCAACTCAATACAAAGAATATCACCTAAGACTCGTCGTTCTGTCTGTCACTAGTATTGTCATCCCCGCTACGTCGCCTGGCGCTTTGTTGACTCGCTGCAAACTGGGCCATGTATAGCTGCATCTCTCTCTGAGCAGTCTCAAGATTGGCAATCCTCTATCGGTCGGCCTCCAACTGTTACCTCATGACCTCAAACTCCTGCCTCATGCCCTCAACCTGCTACCCAAGCTAGACGATGTAGGAATCCCTTCTATCAGGCCTGGTGGCTCTGGGAACATGCACGTGTATCCGAGCCTGGTGACACGTCCAAATGTCTCTGCTACCACTCGTGTACTGGTGGTGCTCTCGTCGCTGCCATCTGCTACCGCCGTGTCATAATTCTTCTTGAGCTGGAGCTAAAAATTAACAAATATATTATAAGTCAAATTAGATGTCTATCATTTTCAAAAAATATAAGGATATATAAACTAATCTTTAAATACTTACACCAATAGACATGGCGTCGGCGGAGACAGGCTTTCGCCGGGTGCGGGGCAGAGGAAGCTTACCCTCAGGAGCATCGAGCGCATCCATCTTCAGAAATTCCTTGTTGTAAATCTCTTTTGCTTTCGGCTCCTTTCCACGAGCCTCTCTCTATTAAAAATGTAAGAAATTTATAAAATAAATGGAAGGTAAAAAGTAAATATGCTATAAAACTAAATGAATATGAATTTATAATTATAAATTTGCCCTTCCACACAGAAAGCATCTCTACCCATCCTGTGATGTAAGTCATTTGCAACGCGAGAGACCTTATATTTTTTTCTCTTCGACTACAAATTAAAAAAAAACAAGTCAGTGAACTAAAGGATAATAATATATAAAGAATTCAAAACTTTTTAATTTTACCAATCTGCTCCCATCGTCCTGGCTGTTCTTTTCACATGTAGACAAGAGATTCATTCAGGTCTCACTGTCGACTTTTTCTGGTTGCAATACAGTAGCATCACCTATGGACCCCTGGCAGCGATCAAAAGTACGACGAAGGGAACGATTTTTGTTGTCATTCTACTTCTTCCTGGCATTGTCGTTGAACAACTTGCGAAACTTTCTTGGAATACCTCCCATGTCATTCTAAGCCCACAGTGAAAAATCACCTAGCATTTAACACAATAACAGTTAGATTAAAATCTATAAAGCCTAAAATAAACATAAAATTTCAATAAAGTATAACACAACTTACACCAACTCATGATATAATGCTTCAACTCTCCCTGAGTTCTTGTGGTCAGGCCAAGTCAGGGCCGGAGAGAACTCGTCGCAGTGACAGACATGACGACTAATATGATCTAAGAGTGCGTCGTAGTGAGGGCCAGACGGGTAACCATCACCGTCAATCTGGATCGGGCCAACTAGCCTGGTTTTCCTCCTGGACTGGCTGGAGGACGATGCTGTCATTTAGAAGACATGTGTTTCACAATTATGAACTCAGATATAAAGTTAGCCAGTAGTACAATAGATATATGTACAGAAAATAAAGTACACAATACATAAAATTAAGCAGTCATACAATACATACAACTAGGTCATCTCCAGAAATAAAGTACATATATGCAACTAGATCATCTCCAGATATAAAGTAAGAGCAGTCGTACATTAATACTGCATTACATTGAAAAATCTAATACATAATTAAAATTAAACTGGAAGAAATCAGAATACATTGCGAATTGTTACTCTTTCATAGGGTCAACACGGTCAGTAGAAGTAGACGCCACATTAGGATCGCTTCGGATGGGCATTACCTCCAAGTATTTATCTTCGGTACTTAAATCGAACGTATCTCTTGGTTTTGTGATAATAGGCACCATCCAAGACTTATCCAATGGATCTGGCATGAAGAATGCTTGCAAAACCAGAGAAGGTAGAATGAGGGACAAATTTTCTTATTTGGCCTTGTAAAGTCAACAAGTCTGAAGTCATGTTTGTTTGTTTTGTTCTTGTTTTTATCATCCTAGTCACACTCAAACAAAACGATCTTCCTGCGCTCCTCATTGAATGATAGTTCAAAGATATCTTTGATTACCCCTTAATAAGTAATAACTCCTTCTCTCGGGTCAGTATCATGCACACTTGCGTAGCTTGTCGTCGTCGCCATGACAACAACTCCGCTATTCTAAGTACAGTTAGACTCTTAGGATGACTTTGTGTAAAATTTGAAATCTTGTGTATCAAAGTTTTTGTATGTCTTGACTTTAAATTCAGGAGACCGAGACAGAGTTAAAATATCTAATTCTATTCTATCTCTCATGCAGCCTATTAGTTATGAGAATAAAGCTATGCGAAAATATATTGTTGATAACACTTACACGTTCTCGGAACCATCTTCAGAATTTCTTATCCTGTGGATTTTGAATAAGCCATTTATAATTAGAAGCTTTCATTGAGAATCTGTCTTTAATGATTTTTCGATATTGTCTGTAAGATATACATGACATGTTGAGACAATTCACAATTTTTTACATTTATGATATTTTAAAATTTGTAAAGTGTAACGTACTCAATATAAGGGTAACTTCATCACAGTTAAACAAGCAATGATTATGGACGATGTGCATTTCAACATACGTGAGTGTCCTGTACTGAGATAGGAAGACATTATATTCACTAGGAACCGAGAAAATAGAAAGTCAGGGGATTTCTTCCTCGAATCATGGTTGTTCTTGGACTCCACATTACTCTTCATATACTGCGAGCAGTAACTTAAGCATTCCTCTGTGATGTAACATTCAACTATTGAACCCTTTGGCCGCCGCTTGTTTCGTACATAGGATTTTAAATAACCCAAGTACTAAGGTTAACAGAAAATTTATGATATGTTAATTATATAAGATTTAAATTAATTACAATGATCAATTAATGCATATTTCATACATAGGATATATACACACGCCTTTCGATAGATACATATGTCGATAGTGTACACAACCACCAACCCTCGCCTCTTGAGCTAAATGAACTGTCAAGTGAATCATCACCACGAAAAATTCAGGTGAAAACTTTCCCTCAAGCTTGCATAGAATTGGACCAATGTTAGTGTGCAATTCCTCAAAATCTTCTGCCTTGTTGCCTTTGGAGCACAATTGTCGAAAAATCATATAACTCTATTATTGTATCAACCATCTGCTTTGGCAACCCCACATTGTGTATTGCTACTGGAAGCAACTGCTGCATTAGTACGTGATAGTCATTGCTCTTTAATTCCACAATCTTATCTGAATTAAAACAACATGCAATATTAGAAGAATAACCACTCGAAACCTTCACGACACCTAGAACAGCGCACATCACCTTCCTCTGGACAAAAAATATCTGATAATACTTATGCAATTTCAGGACACAAAAGGGATGTCGCAGACCTCTGGATGTTAATGCACTTGGTACTTTTGGAGGGCGCTTTATTTTTTTAATATTTTTCTTTGCATTGTCGTAAACTTTTTATTTTAGAGCATCTAGCCACTTAAGCAATACCTCGCCAATATTCTTCTCGATGTGCATTTAATCCAAATTATATCGAATTAAATTATTTTTTCAATATGACAATTCAAAAAAGATAATTTTTTTCTCCACTGTGCGTCTGTCAGGTTCTTGTAATTCAGCCCAAATATGATATTGAGATTACCTACGCTTGACAAGACATCCTGCTCTATAGGCGGGGGCGGCAGAGGATCCTCTCTGAAACATTCATGCCCCATATAACAAATTTTCTTTGATTTGTACAGCCATTCAGATACGGGTCTGCACAATTAGAACAAACAAGATAGCCTGATGTGCTCTAACCGAACATAATAGAATAAGCAGGGAAGTCATTGATCGTCCACATAAGGTTTGCTCGTATCCGAAAGTATTGTTCCATGGACGTGTCCCAAGTTGATATCCCTTGACCCCATAATATGTTCAAACTCATCTAAAAATGGCTGCGAGTAGACATCGATGTTCTGTTTTGACATGTAGG
This sequence comes from Agave tequilana, assembly GCA_038442645.1. Classification (NCBI taxonomy): domain Eukaryota; kingdom Viridiplantae; phylum Streptophyta; class Magnoliopsida; order Asparagales; family Asparagaceae; genus Agave; species Agave tequilana. The sequence goes on along the minus strand of JAVJIF010000674.1, from coordinate 17,955 downwards.
ACCTTCAATAAGCAATGACATCATCACATAAGACCGCTGCATGTACGATCCCAGAGGTAGGTTGTAAATTAGTAAAATGACAGGCTATGTATTGTAATTGATATTCATGTTTCCAAATGGACTGAACCCATCGGCTACCAACCCTAGCCTGACATTACGTGGCTCCAACGAGTACTCCACATGCTTCTTATTGAATTCTTTCCATTCATCTGAATCGGCAGGGTTCCTTAAGATCCCATCGTCACGACGCTCCTCTGCATGCCACCTCATGTCATTTGCGGTGTTCTCCACCGCATAGAGCCTTTGGAGCCTTGGAATCAGTGGAAAATGCCTCAAAACTTTTTCAGATACTTTTTTTTCCTTTTTTCCAATGAAGAAGCCTTACTAGGTTTTCATCTAGGCTCATTGCACATCTTATAAGCATCCAAGTTTTCGTCTTGCTTACAGAACAACATGCAATCATTTTGGCATGCATCAATCTTCTTGTAATCACAACCCAATGTCTAATAAGTTTCTTAGTCTCATAAAATGAGTCTGGTATGTTTATGTCAGGAAATGCATTCTTCAGTAAATGTATAGTCTCTCCAAATGTGACGTCACTCATCTTACCCCTTGATTTGATGAGGAACAACTCTATTATGAACGACGGTCTAGAATAGTTCTTACGGCCTGGGTATAGTGGAGCATGCAATTCTTTAACCTTACGAAAATCATCAGTCTCCGAAGGAGAAGCATCATTTGGACCATCGTCGGTCGAATCACTGGAGCCCTCATCGATCGGATTATGTAAAAGTGAACTTAGAAATCCGTGATAGTCGACACCACCATAGTAGACATCATCACCAGGACCCTGGCCGTCACTGTAATTTCTATTTGGTGGGGGATATTGTCTTGGTTCATTATGTAAATATCACCGCTCAAGACGAGCGTAATTTGATACCACCCTTAGTTAGTAAATAGAACATGATGTTGTCCTTCTCAAGCATTTTTTTATTTTTATAATCCCTGCACGGACAACTTATTTTATTATTAATGGCTGAATGATGAAAAGCTAATTCTACAAACTCTTCACATCTATTTCTGTATTTCACATTTGTCTTCTCCAAGTGTACCCAACTCCTATCCCACTTCACTGTTTACTGAAGGATAGGCATTGTTACACAACAAGCAATAAATATGTTAATTAGTTGTATATTGTGATTAGAGTTAGTTTGGACATTGGTAATGTATGTTGTCTGTTGAATGAGAACCTAGGATTTATTTGGTCATGTACGTGTCCTTGTCCGTGTCCGCGTTCAGGAATAATGTTTAGGATTTAGGGTGATGAGTCATATCCCTTTTAGAATTACATTGTATAGTGATTAGTATTGGTACTTGCATATTTTTCATCATATTTGCATACTTATCTTAATAAAAATCTGTTTATTAATGGGTGTTTCTCCTGCTTTCTAGGTCCATGGCTTGTTGAAGAAGAGAGGCCCAAAAACTCCAACATATTTGAGGATTTTTAGAACCAAAAGAGAAGCCCAAACTTGAAGCCCAAATCTGTTGAACCAGGGAGTCAAAGTTAAAAGAGTGGAGGCTGCAACACGGCACCCATACTGGCACCAGTCTATAGCCCCTGGCGCCAGCAGACAGGCACCAGTATGGCCGCGGAAACGCGGCCTGGGCCGACTTTTCGCGGCCATCCTGGCACCACTCGAGTGGTGCCAAGGGCCATACCCTCCATTGAGTGCACCATACCTTCTGTATCTATAAAAACCCCCTAGGACTTTCAGAGAAGAAGATATCCAGAGTTTAGAGTTGTATTGTTGCTTTATTTCTAGGAGTTATAGTTATTGTTTCCTTCTTCTTCTAGTTTTAGTTTAGCCATTAGAGTGAAAGAGAGAATGTGTGTAAAAGTTGTATTTGAAGGTGACAATCTAATACAAGTAACTACTTCTCTTTCTCCTTTCCATTTACTTGTGTTTTTCATTTGCTTTTACTTTCTTGTTGTAGTGTAACTCCCTTTCCCTTTACTTCTTTCTTTATTGTTTCTTTTACTACCATGTCTAACTAACTCTTCTATTGTATAACTAACTAACTACTAACTCACTAATCTCTAACAACTTTATTGATAACCCGAATGAGTCAATAGTGTCAAATAAGCCTTGTGCAAACGGGGAGCTATGATATCTTAAGACGAGGGTTCTAACTCAAACTTACATACAAGTATTCACTTTGTTATATTTCATACTTAACGGGTTTTGATGATTATAAACTTTGCTTGTCTTTGTAAGTTGAGATTTTTCTTTTAACTTTGCCGATAACATTAGTACACTTGTGTCTTCCCTTATTCTCGCCTTCTATTGGATCTTAAAAAGGGAATGTCCGAGTTTTTGCCATGTAAAGCTAAGTTAAAGGAAGAAACTTTCACTCGATTTTCACGTAAATAGTTCCTATGCATAAGGGTTATGCTTGCCTATGATCCATCGTGAGGCCACATCTTCAAGAAGTTAGAAATTAGTGGGGGCACTTAGTAGAAAGTTGGTCATGCATTTTTACCATTAAGAAAAATTCACTTTCACAAACCAACAAATCAATTTAAAACTAGTCTTGAAATAAACTTATTTTCATTTTCAAATTCTTTATTTGATACAAAGATCATTCTCTTTTCTTGATCAAAGAAACCGCATCAAGCTTCCATCGCTCTCCGTCCTTGTGGATACGACCGGTAGAGCCACTTTGCTACTATGGAAGAATCGCAAGAGCAATAACATTGACCCACACTTCTTTACTTATATTTGTGCATGCTTTTTATCGATCAAATTTGGCGCCGTTGCCGGGGAGGGAACGACTTTATTGTTCAATACTAAAGATTTTTCTTTGTTCTTGTGTGTAGGAGAAGTACCAAGGAGCTCACTATCACGGGAAGCAAAAGTGGTGGCCAAAGACGTTGCACGAGGATTCATTTGCCCTCGGAAAAATTCGTGTAAAAGCGAGTTTCTCCGATTGAAGTACTAACGAACTCTGCTGCAGGGTTGCCGAAAGCCGCTCAATTGCTTTCTAATTTTTTAGTTCCCTTGAATGCTTCACCTTATACATGTGTAATAAACTCAACAGAAATTCACTTGTTGCTTAATTGAAATTTGGATTAGACTCTTGCATTTAGGGCACTTGTCTATTTCAATTCATTTCAATTTCTGTTGAAGAGTGTTGGAGAAAAGGTACGTGTGCATTCATATAGAATAGGACCAACATTTTGGAGTGATTTATCGCTTTGAGTGTTACCTTGTTGTGAATAAACTGTACACTTGCACAATTGACTTTAAGGGCAAAATCTCAAATAAATAAGATAAGGTGGGGATTTCATCACCCTTCTTTAGCCCAAAAACTATCTCCAAGTACACTCACATTATCCCAAGCTTTAACTAAAAATTGATAGACGTTGGCCCTAGGGACATCTCGGACTCACTAAGAGATTAACCGAGGTTGAGAATTACAAGAACTATACTCCTGCAAAATCGGTGTCTAAGGAAAGTAGATTGAGAGGCAAAGCCTCGAAAGCTCTATGGTTTGGCGTAATTAAGGCACGTGGCTCACACCCGGATACCTTCCACCGAGTTTTACCCTTTCCTGCCGATTAACTTGTAGTCGAGTTCCTACAACAACCTCCCCCAGAGAATCGACCAGTTAGGAGTCGTCTAGGTCCAGGTACCTTAGACTAAGGCTTTGTGGTTGTTTTTCTTTCTTTTATTTGTTATTTTATTCTTTTCGATTGTTTGTTATCTTTACGTTGTTTGTGGTGTGCTGCATGCAAGAGTGGGTGAGAGATCCTATATCTTCCAGATTAACCAGAAACACTTCTCTACCTTGCATCCAGAACCTGTGATGGCGTCACTTCAGGACAGGTTTTACCCGACCAGAGCCTCATTATCATCTTGTATAAAACTGTCTGAGGCAAATGGAAATAATTTTGAATTAAAGCCTCAATTCATCAACACTCTCCAAAGTTTCATGGTTTAGAATCAGAGGACACATACTCCTTTGTTAGGGAATTTGAAGAGGTGTGCCTCATGATGCGTATACCCCAGTTAGGATAGGTTACGTTTCATTCCCTTTCCCTAAAGGACCTAGCGAAGAAATGGTTGTACAGTTTGGCGGTAGATTTTGTCACGACATGGGATGATTTTGTCAAGGCCTTCTTGAAGAAATTTTGCCCAATTCACAAAACTGCCCTAATTAGAAAAAAATATCATGCAGTTTCAGGTAAGAACGAGCGAACCATTTTGGAGATATTTTGAGCGATTCAAAGATCTTCTAGCTCAGTGCCCTCATCATGGTGCGGAGAAATAGCGTCAGTACCAGATTCTCTATAATGGCTTAGATTATCAAACAAAAACCTTTTTAGAAACCATGTGTCAGGGAGGGTTCTTGCAAAAGGATTAGAACCAGGGTTGGGACTTATTTGAGGACTTACCTGAGAAAACCCTATAATAGGAGCCAGCCTCGGAAAAACCAAGGAATTCACAATCTATAGCTTTAAGAGGAGGGCTCCTATCTCTAGAATCATCCATAATTATAGAAACTAAGATTGCAACCCTAATGAAGAGAATAGAGGCTCTAGAAATAAAAGAGCCAGCCAATGTCAACCAAATCAACCCACCACCAATTTACAATCTGGGTTGTCATACTGTCAGGCACCAAACCATGTCTTTGAAGAGTGCCCTATTTTCCATACCCAGCAAGTGCCACCGGAACTGTCACGCCCCGCTTCCCAAAATACGCTGAAGCGGAGACGCGACGAGAGTCGGCGACGCATATACGCAAGGAAATTACCTCATATATACACGCTAAGCCTTAAGTAACCCGAAACAAGCTATAAATCTAACTGTAATAAATCATGATTACTGCAATATCACATATAAGCATCTGATTAGTACACAAAAGTGCATATTTTACATCATAACTCCCATGCATAATACAAATAAATAAGTGATTTTTAATCCTCTTCTCTACTTATTTGCAGGTATACACTTAAAGGAGAGTTAGCCAAATTAATTACCTTAATTAAGCAATAATTAAGGTGATTAATTAAAAGATTAAAGATAAAGCCAAATCCAATCCAGATCTAGAGAGATCCGCGCAACAAACTCAGAATCCAAGTATCCTACGTGGCTAACCAACTCTCAACTGAACTGTACCAGAAGATCTGGACCAACGGCCCAGATCTGGCCGCAATCCCGCGGCAATCCGCGGCAAGATCATGGCCGTTGGTCCCCCGGATTTGTGGCAACAACCTTGCTTCTGGATGCTTCTCAGTTCTCCTATAAATACCTCACTTGGACCTGCGAGCTGAGAGTGATCAGAGAAGAGAGGAGATTAGCTCATTAGTTGTAATTTTCATGTATTTTCTCTAGGTTTATTTCTTGTAGATCCCTCTTCTTCTCTATCCCTAGATTTCATTACAAAAGAGAGTGATTGTGAGGGAGAGAGCTTGTAATGATCAATGGTGACAATTGAAGCTATGCAAGGATTGATCCATCCTCCATTCCTCTACTTGAGTTTGATTCTAGTTTCTTGTGCTTTCTTTACATGCTTTCTTACTTGCTTTGTTTAGTTCTTGCAATCTAATTCAAGCTTTGTTTTAGTTCTTAATGGCTTCTTGTAGCTAGATTTTCATTCCATGTACTAGCTAACCACTAGCTTAGCCTACTTCACTACTCATGGGTGATTGCTTTTGTTAAACTTGCAAGTGTATGATCTTCTCTTCTCCGATGGTTAAACCACCATCTTGCAAATGAGAAAGTAATTAGGTCAACACGTGAGAGGAATTCTAAGCCTATGGAGTGACAACATTAGGCAAAGCTTTCATTATCAAGGAGATTGGTAAGCTTTGGCAAGCTAGCAAGGTAATCTAGTCTTGGATCTCTTTCTTTAAGTTTCTTGATTCTTTTCTTGTGAATACAACATCCACATCACTTCTTGATTTCTTTTCCACTTCCACCATGAACATATCCATCCTCTTTTGGTTTCTTTTGCATCACTAAGATTATAAGCAAGAGAAGAACACTAGTTTTATCACTTCACTACCATACGTGTAAAGCTTCCATCGCTAGCTCTTCCCGTGGATTCGACCCGTTGAGCCAACGCTATAACGGTAGTATCGTGGGTATATTAGGCACATTTAAGCATTTCAATTGATTCTACATAATACATATTTTGAGTGCTACTTCCCTCACGATCAATTTTTGGCGCCGTTGCCGGGGACCAAAAATTGATCAGAGAAGAGAGGAGATTAGCTCATTAGTTGTAATTTTCATGTATTTTCTCTAGGTTTATTTCTTGTAGATCCCTCTTCTTCTCTATCCCTAGATTTCATTACAAAAGAGAGTGATTGTGAGGGAGAGAGCTTGTAATGATCAATGGTGACAATTGAAGCTATGCAAGGATTGATCCATCCTCCATTCCTCTACTTGAGTTTGATTCTAGTTTCTTGTGCTTTCTTTACATGCTTTCTTACTTGCTTTGTTTAGTTCTTGCAATCTAATTCAAGCTTTGTTTTAGTTCTTTAATGGCTTCTTGTAGCTAGATTTTCATTCCATGTACTAGCTAACCACTAGCTTAGCCTACTTCACTACTCATGGGTGATTGCTTTTGTTAAACTTGCAAGTGTATGATCTTCTCTTCTCCGATGGTTAAACCACCATCTTGCAAATGAGAAAGTAATTAAGTCAACACGTGAGAGGAATTCTAAGCCTATGGAGTGACAACATTAGGCAAAGCTTTCATTATCAAGGAGATTGGTAAGCTTTGGCAAGCTAGCAAGGTAATCTAGTCTTGGATCTCTTTCTTTAAGTTTCTTGATTCTTTTCTTGTGAATACAACATCCACATCACTTCTTGATTTCTTTTCCACTTCCACCATGAACATATCCATCCTCTTTTGGTTTCTTTTGTATTTGCTTCACTAAGTTTATGATCAAGAGAAGAATACTAGTTTTATCACTTCACTACCATACGTGTAAAGCTTCCATCGCTAGCTCTTCCCGTGGATTCGACCCGTTGAGCCAACGCTATAACGGTAGTATCGTGGGTATATTAAGCACATTTAAGCATTTCAATTGATTCATAGATAATACATATTTTGAGTGCTACTTCCCAACACGATCAATTTTTGGCGCCGTTGCCGGGGAGAGCGACGTATTTTTTTTTTTTTGGTTTAAAGTGAAGTACTAAGCTATTATTCTTCTCTGTTGCAGGTTACAGGAGAAGAAAACAGGAAATTATTTACTGCAGTAACATCTAAGTGAACCTGGCCCTCTGCTCAAGAAAGCAGAGGCCAGGATTCTTTAATTGTGCCGCGGATCCACAAGAATAGCCGCGGGAACGCGGCAGTCCTGAGCTCAATTCTCACCAAATTTCTGCAGAGCCTCTGGTTCTGCAAAATACTGCTGGTTATATATTTGAAATCCTGTGTGTTCACTGTATTCCTGCTTAATTAAAAAACAGTAAAAAGTTGGTTGATAATTGCTAAAAATTGTTTAGACACTCGCATTTAGGCACGTGTCTTTCAATTACTTTAAATTTACTGTTGAAAGAGTGCTGGAGGCAAGGTACGTGTTTGCATTGCATTTAGACTAGGACTCACTCTTGCTTGATTTTCTTGCTTTGAGTGTATCCTAGCTATATTTCTTGTACACTTGCACAATTCAAATTTAAGGGCATACCCGTAAATAATATAAGGTGGGGGAGGTCATTACCCTTTCCTTAGCCCGAAAACCACAACCCAAGCACTCACTAAACCAAGCCTAATTTAATAAAAAAAAATAGACGTTGGCCCTAGGGACATCTCGGACTCACTTAGGAGATTATCCTAAGGGGGAAAAGTGTTGGAATTTAACTCTTGCAAAATCGGTGTCTAGGAAAGGGGTTGAGGGTCGAAAGCCCGAAGGTTGCTGGTTACTTAATTAAGGAACGTCTCGGACGGAAAACCTCCCACCAACCTTACCCTTCCCTGGCTGATTAGCTTGTGGTTAGAGTCTACACTGAACCTCCCGTGGACGATCTATTTGTTAGGAGTTGTCTAGGTCTAAGTCTACCCTAACTTAGGTTAGAAATTTTTTTCTTTTCTTCTTTTGTTTGTTGTTTGTTTGTTTGTTTGTTGTGATTGTGTGATATGGCTTACAATTACAATTCTTTCCATCATAATCCTTATGTCACACACACACCATATTCAGATAATTCCAACCCGGTGTTTTATAATATGCACCAACCACATACACCGGGTTGGCCTTATCCGAATCACTACGACCCATACCCCCCATCTAATAATTATAATGTCCAAAATAATTTCAACTCTTTACCGAGTATTGGGGATTCCAGTACCCCGAGTCAAGTCAAATTATCAAAATCCTTGTCCATCATATTCACCTTGTCCACCATATTCATTTCCAGAGTCCACTTCCTATACTCCTTTTTCTGAACCTCCCTTTGAAGAAAAATCTGAGTTGCAAAGGAGTATAGAAGCCAATTTACTGAGAGTTGAGCAACAACTTCAAAAACCATTTGTCTCTCCAATTCCACCATATTCTCAAGAATCTTACTCAGTTCCACCTTTTCATAATGAACAACCATTTGCTTGTGAACCGAGTAAAGATTTCTTGTGTGAGTCAACTTTCCATCATCACACACTTTTGACTCACACTTCCAAGACAACACTTCCTCTTTCCATCAAAACAATGAAATCATCGATTATGGAAAGATGCTTGAAGACATGACCAATGCTCAAAATGCTAGGAATCGTGACATAGAATTGATGATCCAAACTCTTCATTCTCATCCTCTTTCTAATGTCACTAGCCACTCTAAATCCAAAGAGTCATGTAGTCTTGGAAGTCCAGATTCAATTTCAGCACACTCACCTGAACTTGTCCAAACTTCAGATCCAATTGATACATTGGCAAGTTTTTCATTTCCTACACTTGAACTTGTCCAAAATTCAAATCCTGTTGACATTTTGGCAAGTTTTTCATCTCCTAAAAATAAACTTGTCCAAACTTCAGATCCAATTGACATTTTGACAAGTTTTCCTTTTTCTGAAATTGAACTGGAACATGATTTTGATCCTGAACTTCCACTTGATGATTCCATATTACTTCCTGATTCAATCATGACTTCCATATCCTTACCGGTTTTCAATCCATTTCCTGAGTCAAAATTGAATCCATTTTCTATCCATTGTGAAATTGAATCACCAATCATTTGTGATGATCACATAGAACTTGGCCAATTCCATACTTCTGAAAATCCCATTGATAAATTGGCAAGTTCTTTACATTTAATTGAATTACATGAGGAATGTGATCTTGAACCCCAACTTTGTGCTTCAATCTTTCTTCCTGATTCCATAATGACTCCGGTATCTTTACCTCTCACTTCAATCTTTTCCTGGAGTCGACATTGGATCCTTTCACAATTCACAATGAAAGTGAATCATCCATCTTTGAGGATCATGTTGAACTTGCCCAATTTTACACTTCCGAAGATACCATTGACATTCTGGCAAGTTCTCCATCTTGTGGAATTGAACTCAATGAGAAATGTGACCTTGATTTTCTCGATCTCTTTACTTCTGAAACTGATTGTACAATCCTTAAGGAAGATGTTGACTTAAGTTTTGAAGAATTGTACGGTGATGAGCTTGAATTCTTAAAATTGGAAGTAAAGGGATATCACTTTTAGAAAGTCACATTCCATCGTTGAACTCTGATTGTGGACTTGAGTTTTCATTTTTTGACTTGGACACAATTTCTGACTTCACTTCGACTCCTGAACTATCACTTGATTTAAATCATAATCCTGAGTCGGTGTTCCTTTCCGAGTCTAAGTCAACAGTTCTATCAGTTCATACTCCATTCTGTGACAAGGAATTTGATAAATTTGAGTCTGAAATTATTTGGAAAATCTTAAAATTAGATGGGGGCAGGTACATAATTAAAATAACACACGCATGCATCTTTTTAGTGGGTCATATTTTCGCTATTTTGGTGGGTTCCTGAAAACCCAAAGAAAAGATGATTGGGCCATGTTCCGTGGACCAATCCGACCACCACCGGAACCACCACCTTGAGGTAATTTTTGTTCCTTCCCCTTCCATTTTGTTTCATGCATACATATATCATGATGCATTGAGGACAATGCATGAAATAAGTGTGGGGGAGGGTTTACTAACATAGAGTTTTTTAGACTTTCTTTCTTTTTACATTTCCTTTCTTTCTTTTACATTTTTTAGAAATAATAAAAAAAAAAATAAAAAATATAAAAATAAAAACTTTTTGAAATAAGAAACAAAGTTTTGTTCTATTTTTAAGAAAATTAAGATGTATCTTAGAAATTAAGAAAGCCTTAATTATGACATCTTAAACCTAGTTGAAGTAATAGATCTTGTTTGAGATTATAGGCTAAGTAAGTAAAATTGGTGAGATATTATTATCTGGAATTTTTTGCCTTAAATAATATGCACTTTACACTTACACATTTCTTGGGATGGAAACAAAGACCAAAAATGCCATATATATATATATAAAAAAAAAAAAAAAAAGAGAGAAAAGAAAAAAAAAAAAAAAAAGAAAAAAAAAAAAATAAATATATATAAATAAAAGATCACTTATTAAGCTGGGAAATTGTGCCTCAAGAAGCATGATGACTCACGCCTAACAGTGATCTCACTTATTAAGCTGGGTAATTGTGCCTCAAGAAGCATGATTATTCACGCCTAACGGTGATTAAGAATAATCCCTCTTAGTTTTGTGGCCTTTTTCACTCGAGTCCTTAAACCCGAGGGATGTTTCCTCATCTGGTGCCCTAAGACCATCTGGTCTGGGAGTCATCGGTTATAGGCTCGCTACATGGGTGAATTAGAAAGCCTAATAAAACTAAGGGAAGAAAAAAAGAAAAAAAAGAATATATATAAATAAATGGCTTGATGGTTGGAGTTGAAATCCCAGAAATTTTCACAGAGCACGGTGTGCATATTATCTAGGTTTTATGAAAGATAAAAATATTCAATCCAATTTTGAATTCTTACCTTAATTGAAGACAAGATCTTGCATGGATACTAAGTTTAAGGAAGAATGATTATAGGTGGACTTATGACCTAGGATCACTTATATTTTCACAAAAATAGTTCGTAAACATGTCTCTTATTCAAAATGCGTTTTCAAAATACTAACATTTGTCTTCTTTCTTTATGGATTTTGTGGGTGTAATCCGCTGAAAACCCTCAGGAGACAACACTCCTCCTCTAGGGTAACCTAGAGGTTTAACGGCTTGTTGCACATGCTCAGTGCAATCGCGTCACCTGCGAAAGTGGTGTAATAAACTTGTAGCTTAGTTTTTCTTTTCTTTTTCTTTGTTTTGCTCGGGACGAGCAAACGAATAAGTGTGGGGGTGTGATTAGTACACAAAAGTGCATATTTTACATCATAACTCCCATGCATAATACAAATAAATAAGTGATTTTTAATCCTCTTCTCTACTTATTTGCAGGTATACACTTAAAGGAGAGTTAGCCAAATTAATTACCTTAATTAAGCAATAATTAAGGTGATTAATTAAAAGATTAAAGATAAAGCCAAATCCAATCCAGATCTAGAGAGATCCGCGCAACAAACTCAGAATCCAAGTATCCTACGTGGCTAACCAACTCTCAACTGAACTGTACCAGAAAGATCTGGACCAACGGCCCAGATCTGGCCGCAATCCCGCGGCAATCCGCGGCAAGATCATGGCCGTTGGTCCCCGGATTTTGTGGCAACAACCTTGCTTCTGGATGCTTCTCAGTTCTCCTATAAATACCTCACTTGGACCTGCGAGCTGAGAGTGATCAGAGAAGAGAGGAGATTAGCTCATTAGTTGTAATTTTCATGTATTTTCTCTTAGGTTTATTTCTTGTAGATCCCTCTTCTTCTCTATCCCTAGATTTCATTACAAAAGAGAGTGATTGTGAGGGAGAGAGCTTGTAATGATCAATGGTGACAATTGAAGCTATGCAAGGATTGATCCATCCTCCATTCCTCTACTTGAGTTTGATTCTAGTTTCTTGTGCTTTCTTTACATGCTTTCTTACTTGCTTTGTTTAGTTCTTGCAATCTAATTCAAGCTTTGTTTTAGTTCTTTAATGGCTTCTTGTAGCTAGATTTTCATTCCATGTACTAGCTAACCACTAGCTTAGCCTACTTCACTACTCATGGGTGATTGCTTTTGTTAAACTTGCAAGTGTATGATCTTCTCTTCTCCGATGGTTAAACCACCATCTTGCAAATGAAAAAGTAATTAGGTCAACACGTGAGAGGAATTCTAAGCCTATGGAGTGACAACATTAGGCAAAGCTTTCATTATCAAGGAGATTGGTAAGCTTTGGCAAGCTAGCAAGGTAATCTAGTCTTGGATCTCTTTCTTTAAGTTTCTTGATTCTTTTTTGTGAATACAACATCCACATCACTTCTTGATTTCTTTTCCACTTCCACCATGAAACATATCCATCCTCTTTTGGTTTCTTTTGTATTTGCTTCACTAAGTTTATGATCAAGAGAAGAATACTAGTTTTATCACTTCACTACCATACGTGTAAAGCTTCCATCGCTAGCTCTTCCCGTGGATTCGACCCGTTGAGCCAACGCTATAACGGTAGTATCGTGGGTATATTAAGCACATTTAAGCATTTCAATTGATTCATAGATAATATATATTTTGAGTGCTACTTCCCTTACGATCAGCATCCACGCATGATATCATATAAATAATGACTGGAGTAACAACTGAATCTGATATAATGAGAATTAGGAAATAATATGAAGGCAAGAAAGATAAGAATATCGGAATCGATTAGGGAGAAGCTCCAGCTCTTCGCGAAGCGTATGGTCTCAATGAACACCTGAATAATAGAACAAAGCGTCCAATATCTGAACGTGCAAATCCAGGGTCGTCAGAAAGCGACCTGGTGAGTGTGTGTGTAAAGAGGAGAGCTCGTGCATATAAACAATGTGTACAGAATAATAATAAGATAAACTATAGGCAGAAGATAACTAAATAACATGATAAATAGCTAAACTGAAGGATAACTGCATAACAACATGAATGAAGATATAAGGCAACTATTACAACTGTAAACAAACAACTGATATCTGAATGTGTAACCTAGCATATGTCACTAGTCTGGTTGGTGTTTCCATTGATTTTGCAAAGGAGAAAACTTACAAAAAAGTGTCGAGGAGCTAAATTACAAGTAACACAAAAGATTACAAGTAGATCTCCTCTGAGATTCTGGAGAAGTATGCCGATAGGAGTCTGGTCAGTGCGCGACCACTTTGTCCCTTTGACGATGCGATCGATAGGATTCCCTTCTCGCCTGGTTCGGGGAATCAGAGAACAGAAGGTTGGTAAAACCTCTTGTTGCTTCTCAAACTGCCTCCACTTGGGAATCCTTCTTGTCTGGTTCCGGAGATTCCTTGAAAGAAAGGAAGGTATTAGGGTATCAACACCCTGATTAGAGAAGCAGTTCTCTGAATTCTTGGAAGCAAACAGAATAGATCTCTGTTTAGCCGTCTCTCTCTCTGTTTAGCCTCTTCGCCTCGTGTGTTTGGTTGTATGCCTCTGGTGGGCTAGTTATAGGGAAAGCGGGGTATAATCGTCCCTTGAAAATCTGGAAACAGATTGAATCAATCTGTTTAAATCTGGAAAGTAGCCTTGCTGCGAGGCTAGAATCAGCTTCTGCGAAGCTAGAAGTAGCAGGTAGCGTCGATCTCCTGCTTTGTTTTAATTTTTTCTAAATAATTGAAAGATCTCCCCTGATCTTCTTACTTGTTTTAGGAGAGTTAAGAGATTATGACAAGCAACTGCCAAATTTGATCTCAGATTTGATCCTGAATTGATTTGATCTTGATGCTGAATTGATTTGATCTCATCTGGAGATTTAATTGGTCAAAGGTTGACCATGACAGACCCGCAGCGGAGCTGCCGCGTCGAGCTCGCGCGGAGCTGGAAGGAGCATCTGGCGAAGTCAGAAGAAAGCTCTTCAGCGGAGCTGGATAATCATCTGTGGCGAAGCTACCGAACATCCTTCTGCGCGGTTGCGTGTGGCTTCGAGTGAAACTAACTCTCTGCGGAGTTAACTGAGTACTTCAGGTGAAGCTGTAAGTTAGCTTACTAATGGAGCTTTGAATGGCTTCAAGGCGATGTTGGACAAACTTAGCCTCTCAGGCGAGGCTATCCCTTTGGGCTCATGTGATGCTAAGTGTTGAGCTAACCTAGCATCTTAGACCTGCTTAGGTCTCTTCAGAGACAATCTGGGCTCACTGTCTGCTTCACTGGATCGATCAGTAGAATCCAAGTTGCTGCTTTGTCCCTCGGAGATGGGTACAGAACTGGTCGTCAACTTGTCTGTTCACTTGTCTTTTGTAAATGTCAACAAGTTTAGAAATTGTTCAGGCCAGTAAGAATCTTGTCTTTTTTAAAGTGTCAACAGTTGGTTATTATTAACCTAACTAATGTAGTACTTAGCTGTGTCCCCATACCACAACCGTTTTCTCACAAATCAAACAAAGTTATCATTGTTGTAACTGCTTGCCAATGTAGTGCATGTATTTGGAAGAGTACCGTGCATGCCCGGTACCACGGTCTAACACCCTTGGCGCTGAACCAGGACAAGTCGCAAGGCTCTAATAACTGACGACCACAGCCCCACACGAAAAGACAACTAGTGTGACGCCGTAATTCGGGCATAACCCTGACAACTGACAACTGACAACTGAATAGGTAGCCAGTACTACCTTGATTCCCCATGGTTGGAACCCACAACTCGGTACCATAATAAGTCCTTCCAAAATATACGACATGCATCATCAGACAATTACCCATGTTTCCCGGGTTATGGTGTCTTTTATTAATAAGCAATTGATTGTTTTAATATGTAATAGTAACTGATATCTCCAACAACTGCTGATGTCAATACTAGCTGATAATCTGATAACTGACAACTGAAAACTGATATCTGACAACTGAGTAACTGACAACTAATATTTGACATCTGAAATATGACACTGGAGATATAGCCACGAACACAATGGTGTCACTAACAACTGGTAACTGATACAGATATCTGCGAACTCCTATAAGCTTTGAACACGTCATATGATTACCAACAAATAATCTCACCAACTGATAAAGTGATGACTGCATATGATAACTCTGAAATACAAGATCACTGATATCGAATAGATCACTATCACAATAGCTCAATCTCTATTAAATTAAGTAATCAATAACTAAATATGAAGCACAAGGTATATCCTCGAGATCAACAGGTCAACAGATATCGAAATCATAACGAAATAAGGGAATCATCCTCAAACAATATATGGTCTAGAATATCTACTTCTGATACTCAACATCGACAAATATCATCTAAATAAATCTCAAATACTCAACTATAAATCCAGCTACGTCAATCTCATCTTAATGCAGATCAGGCTTCGTTATAAAGAATGTAAAATTTCAGATCAACTCTAACTCAAGATCAATCCAAATCAACAACCCAACTAAAATAGTCATATCTAAATACTGATCAATAGCCAATAGTATATACACATTTAAATATACTCACGCAACACAACTTGCAACACACCCAAACACTATGTAAATTAGTAACCCCATATTTAACTACACACACACTTATACACACCACTACTCATGCATACATTAACACATCCACTAGTAACATGCTCCAATACTCACAACTACAACTCACCAGCGCCAAATAAAATACAAAAATGTTCACAATTAAAGCATACAAAATATATACAGAGAAGGGGGAAGGAGAGAACTCACCCAACGTCATGGTGCTTGCCGGCGGAGGCCGCGGAGGGCACGACGGATTGCCGGAGTGCCCGCGGAGAGATCATACTACAGCGGAGAATCCCGGAGGTTGTCAGAGGACATCACGACTCGCCGAAAGAGGGGTTGACGACAAGGAGGAAGTCGCTCAGCCAATGGGGAAGTGCGCTGATGGTGCACACACAGGGGGTCTCGACAATGGGATGTGCGTGCGGCCTGGATGGGTAAGAGCACATTGCAAAAGGGGCTCTCGGCAATTGGCATGATGTGGAGCTCGATGGGTGCTTGGTGGCCGGCCATGGACTGCCGGGGTTCAGCAGAGGTAGCACTCGGGTCCGACGGCGGAGAGGACGCTGGTTGCGGCCTGGGTGAGCTGCAAGCTGCCGGAGAGCGCTGGGCTCCAGGGGTGTGCGCGGCCTGGTTCTGGTTACCGGGGAGGAGAGGTGATCTGGCCTGGTTCTCCTGGTCGTGCGCTGAAGGAAGAAGGGGGACTTCGGGCATGGCTGGAGGAGCTCTGGTTGGGGTGGTGCTGTGCTTCCTGGATGCGTACGCAACGAATGGGAGGGGGCGCTGGATGGGGGTGCTGGGTTGGTGGTGGCGTGGAGGAGTGCGGCAGAGTCTAGGGGAGGTGCGGTGGCTGTGAGAATGGGAGATGGAGGATAAGTTAATTAGGTTAGGTTAGGTCATCAAATAAGATAGATTATATATATAAGGGGTATTGGGTTATGATTGTTACACAATTCTGCATATTTTATCACATTATTCCCATGCATTTTGCAAATAAAATATGATTTTTACTCATCTTCTCTCTATTTTTGCAGGTCCACAACTGAAATGAGAAAAAGCCCAAAATCTCTTTAATTAGCAATAATTAAAGAGATTAATTCATAAGCCCAAAAGAGATTAATTCAAAGCCCAAATTTGAGCCCAGGATCTAGAGAGTTCTACGCAAACAACTCAAGATTCTAGAAGGCCACGTGGATAACAACTTCGTAACAAACCTGCAACAGATTTCTGTTGCTCAACAGACTCAGTTGTGCCGCAAAAACAGGGATTTTCCCGCCAATTGCGGCCAGATCTGGGCCGTTGAGTCCCAGATTCTGGCCACCTGTCCGGGTTCTGGAGACTTCTCTCTGAGGCTATAAATACTGCACCTGGACCAGCGAGCAAAGACTGAGCAGAAGAGAGAGGAGAAATTAGAAGATAGCTTTGTAATTTTTGTTTTTCTCTAGGATTTAGTTCTTTAGATCCTCTTCTTCCTCCCTAGAAATTCTGCAAAAGAGAGTTGTAAGAGAGAAAGCTTGTGTACACCAAGGAGTGACAACTTGTGAAGCAAGGATTCATCCATTCTCTTCTCTCTACTTGAGCATTTTCTAGTATAATTGCTTTCTTACTTCTAGTTTTACTTTACTTGCTTTTTAATTCATGCTTTGCTTTTCTTTTGTAATGGCTAGTAGCTAATTCTTTCTTCTCATGGCTAGCTAACAACTTACCTTGCTAACTACTAACTCATGGGTGATTGCTATCTTTAATCTTGCAAGTTGTATGGTCTTCTCTCTCCGATGGTTACTTTCATGCTTGGCTAGTAGTATCTTGTTGTAATTCTCCATATGATTCATGTGTGCCTCATTTAGAGCCTTGTCTAGAACAAGTGCCTTGATGGAACATGGAGATGGATCACCAATATGCTATGTTGTACAACTTCTTTACTTCCATAATGAATGTTGTATCTTCTTCCTTAGCATCCCTTGAGTGTAGCTCTTTTGATTCCATTATTGAAAGTCTAATTTGTAGGCCTATGACATCTATGAGGCTACAAGACAAGTCCAAGAATGATCACCCGTCATCCAAGTGGGAAAGTAATTAGACCAACACGCAAGATAAATCTTGCCGATGAATCAACATGAGGCATGCATTCACCATCACGGAGTTTAGTAAGTTTTAGCAAGGAAGTAAGGTTAGCTAGCCATGATTTTCTCATCTTAATTCTTTCTACAAGTTTTCATTCCATTTGTTTTCTTTCCAAAGTAAATATCATTTTTGATTTCTTTTCACTTTCCATCATGAACATATCCACCAATTC
>JAVJIF010000673.1:0-94364 GCA_038442645.1 Agave tequilana | reverse complement strand
AATACTTGGTAAAAATTTTTGATAAAAACTTGATTTCAATAAAATGTTTTTCCCAAAAAACTAGTCTCTCTAAAATCAGTATTTCCAAAATAGATATTTTCAACTAAACTGAGTTTGGAAATAGAAATGGAAAGTATTTTGAAGCCATAAACCACTCTAGAAAATGTGTGTGTGTAATATCCCATATTTCTACTTCTACTATTTAGTTTGACCAACAATTATTCTAAAATGAAAATAAATAAAATACAAGTCTTGGATTCTTTAGCAAGTCTTGATCTTCTTCTTGAACTTTTCTTCAACGCAAATCCGAAGCTCCTATGTGCTTTAGCTTGGGAATGCAAATGGGCAAACTCCAAATCAAAGTTTGTGAGTCTTTTAGCGGAGTTTGTCAAATCTGTTTCTTGAACCTGAAATACTTAAAATCAAGAATATTAAAACATAACTAAATATGTTTTGCTATCATCAAAATAACCGGGATAGTGGCCTTTGGGCCAACAATCTCCCCCTTTTTGATGATGGCAAAACATATGTAGTTATCACAAGATATTTTGGGTGGAGTCTTCAAATGAAGCTCCCCCTCAACATATGCATATATAAAAAAAATACATACTCAGGCATAGTGATATAAAAATAAGCATCCCACATGTAAAAATAAACATCACACATCCATGCCCATAGAAAATATCAACCACACATGTCATATCATAGATAAAGGAAATGAGTCTCAACATGACATAAATACATACCACACAAGACATGTCCACAACACAAAAATAAAGGTGTCCAAAATAAAGGTGTCCAACACAACAAAATAAGTCACATACATAAGTCAATTACACAACAAAATATCTCTCTCCAAAGTCTCTCCCCCTTTTTGACATCATCATAAAGGGGAGGTCACACATCAGCATCACTCAGTCGCCTCGTCATCCTCCTCCTCGTCATCATCTGAGTCCTCGGCATCGTCTGGTCATCACCATCATCTGAGGAAGAAGAGGAAACTACCTCCTCTGTATCCACGGCATCAACTCTGGGGCGCGGAGGTGGAACAGAGACGCGAGCTCTGGGAGGGAAAGGAGGGACCAGCAGCAGGGAGACGACGAGCACCGGAGTCCATCAGGAACGACATGTCCAATTTAGAGAACAGAGATTGGAACTGAACATCCACAAATCTCATGGACTCAGCCATATAGGACAAGTCGTTTCGGACCTCCGCCGAAAAGCAGCATCCATCGCAGCACGAGCCTCCATATCTGCCGAAGAGAAGCATCACGAGCAGCCATATCTGCACGAAGTGCAGAGACTTGCTCACGACCCAGGCCTGATGTGCCTCGATCTGCGCGGGACCTCAGAAGCAGAAGCACCCTGAACTCAGGAGCAGGAAAAACAGGAGGTGGAGCTGGATCAGCTGCAGGAACAGGTGGTGGTTGCACAGCTGCGTGTCGACGCAACTGAGCTTCCATCATCTTTAAGGCAGCAGCATTGAAATCTGAAGAGGGTTTTGAAGGGGCTTGACCAGAGAAATCAAAATCTAGAGCCCTAAGAAATGGTTAATGAGCATGCCGTAAGGCAGACTCCTACCAGCAGTACGAATCTGATCACCACTCATGTGAGAAGCGATCACTCGAGGGAAATTTATCTTAATGCCTTAAGGAGGCAATAGATAATCAAGGGAACAGGACCTCGAGCATGGCTAAATTCACCGGATTTTGGCACGATGTTATGAAAGACAATCTTAGCAAGGACCTGAGATTGGAGGGTATACTGACTCACAATCTCATTCCTCACTAGATCGGGATTGTCATCCTGGTGAAGAAGAGTGGATGCGGTGAGTGAAGACTCACCCTCCGGATATTCAGGAAAATCATGTAGGTCATAAGAGTAAACATCTATTCCATCAGTGGAAAGATGAAGATTCTAGCAAATTGACCTAGGGAAATGTTTATGTCCCTACCCATACACGGGAAATGATCCGGTTCCCACTAAATTCAAAATTGGCATAGAAATAGGGAACCAAAGAAGTGTAAACTTTCTCCCTAATGGAGAGAAAATCTACAAGATTGTTGGCACGAAGTATGTGGGGGATATCTAAATGTTCAAAATCATGCATAGCCACATATCTACCCGAAATAGTATTCCTAGGGGCTAAATGTGTGTAACGATCAGAGGCAAGATCGTTACGGAACACAGGTTCAGTCCTAGGGGCTTGAGATGAGGATTGGGCAATGCCCTTTCCCCTCTAGGTGTACTTTCAATATTGTGTTACACATTATGAAGAAAATTTGATTCACAAGATAGTAAGAAAATGAAAAGTTTAAATATTGATTATATGAATTTGATTGATACACAATATTGCATATTTTATCACATAATCCCCATGCATATTGCAAATAAATATATGATTTTTACTCATCTTCTCTATATTTTTACAGGTCCACAACTAAAAAGAGAAAAAGCCCAAAATCTCTTAATTAGCAATAATTAAAGAGATTAATTCAAAAAGCCCAAAAGAGCCCAAATTTGAATCCAGAATTAAGAGAGATCCGCGCGCCAACTCAAGATTCTAGAAGGCCACGTGGATAACAACCTCATAACAACTTCGCAACAGAAAGTTGTTGCAAAACGGCCTTCAAACTGCCGCAATTTGCCGCAAATCCGCCACAAATCTGGGGCCGTTGGGCGCCAGATTTTGCCAGCTGTCTCGTCTTCTGGATCCTTCTCCTGAGGCCTATAAATACTTCACTTGGACCTGCGAGTAAAGACTGAATGGAGAAGAGAGGAGAAATTAGTAGATGCTTGTAATTTTTGTAGGTTTTTCTCTAGGTTTTAGT
The DNA here is from genome assembly GCA_038442645.1 of Agave tequilana. Lineage (NCBI taxonomy): Eukaryota > Viridiplantae > Streptophyta > Magnoliopsida > Asparagales > Asparagaceae > Agave > Agave tequilana. The sequence continues at coordinate 91,533 of JAVJIF010000673.1, read as the reverse complement.
TCTTTAGACCCTCTCTTCTTCACACTAGAAATTTTCTCAAGAGAGAGTTTGTAGAGAGAGAAAGCTTGTGTACATCAAGGAGTGACAACTTGTGAAGCAAGGATTCATCCATTCTCTTCTCTCTACTCTTGCATTTTCTAGTTTACTTGCTTTCTTTATTTCTTGCTTTACTTTCTTGCATTTAATTCATGCTTTGTTTTACTTTTTTATGGCTTGTAGCTAACTTTTCTACATGTGCTAGCTAACAACTTACCTTGCTAACTACTAACTCATGGGTGATTGCTATCTTTAATCTTGCAAGTTGGATGGTCTTCTCTTCTCCGATGGGTTAAACCCCGTCATCCAAGTGAGAAAGTAATTAGATCAACACGCAAGACGAATCCATGCCGATGAATCAACATGAGGCACGCATCACCATCACGGAGTTTAGTAAGTTATAGCAAGGAAGTAAGGTTAGCTAGTCATGGTTTTCTCATCTTAAATTCTTTCAAAGTTTTACTTTCTTTTAGTGTGAATACCAAATCCAATCTTGATTTGATTTCTTTCGATTTCCATCATGAACATATCCACCGATTCTTTATTTTCTTTTCCCAACGATTCTTTATTCTTTTAAAGCAAAGAAGAACTTTCGTTTTATATCTTCACTACCAACCGTAACGCTTCCATCGCAAGCTCTCCCTGAGAATCGACTCGGTATAGCCCATGCTATAACGGAGATAGGAAAGGGTATATTAACCATTTGAAATACATTTGTGGAATGATCAAGCACTAAGGTTGATTCTAAACCTTATCTCTTTTACATAATATCTGTGCAATCTACCACACTATTCTTTCCCAATCAAATTTTTGGCGCGTTGCCGGGGAGAGCAACGGTTTTGGTTTAAAGTGAAGAACTAAACGAATTTTTTCTCTGTTGCAGGTTACAGGTTGAAGAAACAGAAAAATTTGCATTGCAGTGACATATAAGTGGACCTGGGCCTCTGCTCTAGAAAGCAGAGACCAGGATCCCTCTGAATTGCCGCAGAATCGCGGCAAAAGCCGCAGATCTGCGGCAAGGAGGAGTGAACTCCTAACAATTTTTCTGCAGGGTTCCAGCTCTGCAAAATACATCTGCTGCAAATTCTTTTCCTGTATGCTTCACCATACTGCTGCTAAATAAACAACAGTAAAAAAATTGGTTGAAACGTTAAAAATTGATTAGACATTTGCATTTCTAGGCACGTGTCTTTTCAATTCATTTACTTTTACTGTTGAAGAGTGCTGGAGGCAAGGTACGTGCGCATTGCATATTGACTAGGACTCACTCTTTGTTTGATTTAAAACGCTTTGAGTGAACCTTATTTGTTTATATCGTACACTTGCACACAATCTATTTTAAGGGCATACCCAATAAAGAAGATAAGGTGGGGGATTCATCACCCTTTCCTTGGCCCAAAAATCATTTCCAAGCACTCACAATCCCAAGCTTGTAATAAAATTTGATAGACGTTGGCCCTAGGGACATCCGGACTCACTTAGGAGATTATCCTAAGGGGAAAAGTGTTGGAAATTGACTTTTGTAAAATCGGTGTCTAGGAAAGGGATTGAGGGCCGAAAGCCCGAAGGTTAATGGTTACTTAATTAAGGAACGTCTCTGACGGAAAACCTCCCACCAACCTTGCCCTTCCCTGGCTGATTTGCTTATAGTCAAAGTCTACACTAAACCTCCTGTGGACGGTCTAATCTGTTAGGAGTCGTCTAGGTCCAGGAATCCTAGAAGCTTGGATTGATTATTTTTTTTAATGTTTGTTATTTTCTCTTTTTCGCTGGTGTGATCGGTGCACGTTGTTTGTGATTGTATAAGCAAGAGTGGTTCCGTGATCCTAATTCTACAAAGACTTGATAGACTTTCTACACTTGCACTTACACTACCACTTGACATTATGAAAAACAACGTCTCACTTCAAGATCGATTTTATCCGATTCGCACCTCCCTTCCATCTTGCATTCTTCTCCCCGAACCAAATGGAAATCACTTTGAGCTGAAACCGCAATTCATTAATACACTTCCCCGATTCCATGGTCTTGAGTCTGAGGACGCGTACCTCTTTATTCGTGAGTTTGAAGAGGTATGCCAAATGATGAGAATTTCCCAACTAACCGAGGATGCTGTTAGGTTAAGATTCATACCGTTTGCACTCAAGGATTTAGCTAAGAAGTGGCTTTACAATCTTCCCGTCAGTTCCATATCTTCGTGGGAGGATTTTGTTAAGGTCTTTCTTAAGAAATTCTATCCTATCCACAAAACAGCCCTCATGCGCAAGAATATCATGCAATTCAAGCAGGAACCAAATGAGCCTTTTTGGAAGTATCTTGAGCGTTTCAAAGACCTTCTAGCCCTGTGTCCTCATCACGGCGTAGAGAAATGGCGCCTGTGCCAGATTATCTACGACGGTCTAGATTACCAAACGAAAACCCTCCTTGAATCCATGTGTCAAGGGGAATTTTGAAGAAAAATGAACATCAGGGGTGGGATCTCTTTGAAACCCTAGCTGAAAAAACCATTCAATGGGAGTCATGTCCTGATAAATCCACTCCCACCACTTCCAGAACTGATATGCACTCTATAGAATCCTCAATAGCAGCTGAAGAGAAAATCACATAATTGATGAAGAGGATAGAACTGCTTGAGTCTAGGGAAATTCTGTTGTAAATCAGGTCAACCCTTACCTGTGATCAAACCGGGTTGCACCAACTGTCATGACCTTAGCCATGTCTTTGAGGAGTGTCCTTTGTATCAGCTCCAATCATATCAGGAGAACATGAATGCAGCATTTACCAGACCCCCATACTCCAACACTTACAATTCAGGATGGTAGAACCATCCAAATTTTTCGTGGAGTCAGTCTGGTCCTGAGCATCATAGGCCACCATTTCCACATCCATATAATGCTCAGTTTCACCCATCCAGTTTCAATCAGAATTCACTGTATGTTCATCCATCTCAAAGTCCACCACAATCACAATCTTTTCAAAATCCACCTTACTACCAATCACAATTTCAATCTCCATATTATCAACATCCACCCAGAATAATTCAGAAATATCAGAGTTGAGGAAAATGTTAGAAACCTTTACAAAGGATATGAATCAGGTGAAGGTCCAAATTGGGCAATTGGCTGAGAATCAAAAAGAAATGTTCCCAAGTCAGCCATTGCCAAATCCCAAACATCACTTCCCTTTGAATGAAGTGGAAAATTCAGGACCCAGTCAATGTCATGCTATTCATACCCTGAGATCTGGAAAACAAATAGACAATAAGGTTTCTAGTCCACCATCTCATCCAGTACCAAAGCCTACACCTTCTGTCCCAATGCAACCAGCTTTTGACAAACATCTTCTAGTACAGAACCATCCCCATCTAAAGCCAAGGGTAAAGAAAAGGTAGATGAGCAACCTTATAAGCCTAGTGTACCATTTCCAAATAGGCTTAGAAATAACAAGACAAATGCTCACATGAAGAACATAAGAGAAATGTTAATAAGGTCCAAATCAATGTCCCTCTTCTTGATGCCATACAACAAGTACCGTCATATGCCAAATTCTTAAAGGAAATGTGCACCAAGAAGAGGAAGACCCAAGTCCCTAAGAAAGTCTTCCTAGCATCAACCATCACTGAGTTGCTCACTGGTCCAATTCCTGTAAATACAAAGACCCAGGAGCCCCACCATTTCATGCATCATAGGACAGACTACCATCAATAGGGCACTTCTTGATTTAGGGGCCAGCATCAATCTCCTGCCTTTTTCTGTGTACCAACAATTAGGGCTAGGTGAACTTTCCCTACCCAAATGACTATCCAATTGGCTGATCGCTCTGTCACTAGACCCAAGGGGAAATTCATGATGTCCTTGTCAAAGTTGGGGATTCATTTATCCTGTTGACTTTGTAGTCCTTGAAACAAAACCTGTGTCAAATTCCAATCAAAGGGCTCAAACTCCTGTCATTTTGGGACGACCATTCCTGGCTACTTCAAATGCCATCATTAATTGCCGGAATGGATCAATGAGGTTAACCTTTGGTAACCTGACTCATGAACACAATGTCTTCCACACACAACCTCGTAAAACAAAAGATCAAACATTTGAGTTTAGTTTCATTAGTAACAATTGTGAGGAAGAAGGTGAAGATCCAAAAGATGAGTCACAATCTTGTGATTCTCTTATCCAAGTACCCTTTCAAAAGGGGAACGTTGATTTGGATATTTTCACTTTCAATGAGCCAACTCTGACTGTATTCGAACCTCCGATTGATATATCCTTTGAAGACCTGTTTGCTGATGAGATCATGTGTTTAGATGAGTCAACTCGGGGTCAGCTAACTGATTGCACACTTCCGGATGTTGATCTTAGTTTTGAAGAATTGTATGGAGAAGAGCTGAACTTCCTTAACATTGGAAATGATGAGATTTAGAGTGAGAGTGGTGATAAGGAATTTTTAATGAACAATGTGGTGGAATGAGGGTGAATGATAATAATAAACAATTGAATCTGGCAATACCTAGGGCTAAAATAATGCAAACCGTTTCCCAACTGAGCTCACGAAAGCAGACGCACTGGAACGATGGGAAACGGGCCAGAGGAAAACGACCAAAAGCCTAGGTAATGGTTACATTTGTATATACTCTTTGTAAATAATTTTTGCACTTTCTTGTAAATAAAAATTTCTTACCTCTTACCTATTTCATGCATACATATATCATGATGCATTGAGGACAATGCATGAAATAAGTGGGGGGAGGGTTTACTAACATAGAGTTTTTAGATTTTCTTTCTTTTACACTTAAACATAGGATTTTTCATTTTCTTTTTAGGATTTCATTTTCTTTTAGATTTTATCTTCTTAGTAGATTTTCTATTTTCTTTTAGATTTTATTTTTCTTTTAGAAAATAAAAAAAATAAAAATAAAAAAAAACTTTTTGAAATAAGAGATAAAGTTTGATCTGTTTTTAAGAAAATTAAGATGTATCTTAGGAATAAGAAAGCTTTAATTATGACATCTTAAACCTAGTTGAAATAATAGATCTTGTTTGAAATTATAGGCTAAGTAAGTAAAATTGGGGAGAGATATTTTATCTTGAATTTTTTGCCTTAGATAGTAAGCACTTCACACTTACACAATTTTGGGATGGAAACAAAGACCTAAAATGCCATAAAATAAATAAATAAATAAAAGAATAAAACATCACTTATTAAGCTGGATAATTATGCCTCAAGAAGCATGGTTATTCACGCCTAACGGTGAAAACATCACTCATTAAGCTGGAGAATTATGCCTCAAGAAGCATAATTATTCACGCCTAACGGTGATCAAAAAGAATAATCCCCCTTAGTTTTGTGGCCTTTTTCACTTGAGTCCTTAAACCCGAGGGATGTTTTCTCATCTGATGCCCTAAGACCGACTGGTTTGGGAGTCATCGGTTATAGGCTCGCTACATGGGTGAACTAGAAAGCCTAAGAAAACTAAGGGAAGAAGAAAAAAAAAAGAAATATAAATATATATAAATAAATGGCTTTATGGTTAGAGTTGAAATCCCAGAAATCTTCACTGTCACGGTGTGCATACTATCTAGGTTTTATGAAAGATAAAGTATTCAATCCAATTTTGAATTCCTACCTTAATTGAAGACAAGATCTTGCATAGAGACTAAGTTAAGGAAGAATGATATAGGTGGACTTATGACCTTAGATCACTTATATTTTTGCAAAAAATAGTTCGAAAACATGTCTCTCTTTCAAAATTAATTTTCAAAATACTAACATTTGTCTTCTTCTTTATGGATTTTGTGGGTGCAATCCGCTGAAAACCCTCAGGAGACAACACTCCTCCTCTAGGGTAACCTAGAGGTTTAACGGCTTGTTGCACGTGCTCAGTGCAATCGCGTCACCTGCGAAAGTGGTGTAATAAAATTGGTAGTATAGTTTTCTTTTCTTTTGTTTTGGTCGGGACGAGCAAAAGAATAAGTGTGGGGGTGTGATTGATACACAATATTGCATATTTTACCACATAATCCCCATGCATATTGCAAATAAATATATGATTTTTACTCATCTTCTCTATATTTACAGGTCCACAACTAAAAAGAGAAAAAGCCCAAAATCTCTTTAATTAGCAATAATTAAAGAGATTAATTCAAAAAGCCCAAAAGAGCCCAAATTTGAATCCAGAATTAAGAGAGATCCGCGCGCCAACTCAAGATTCTAGAAGGCCACGTGGATAACAACCTCATAACAACTTCGCAACAGAAAGTTGTTGCTGAACGGCCTTCAAACTGCCGCAATTTGCCGCAAATCCGCCACAAATCTGGGGCCGTTGGGCGCCAGATTTTGCCAGCTGTCTCGTCTTCTGGATCCTTCTCCTGAGGCCTATAAATACTTCACTTGGACCTGCGAGCAAAGACTGAATGGAGAAGAGAGGAGAAATTAGTAGATGCTTGTAATTTTTGTAGGTTTTTTCTCTAGGTTTTAGTTCTTTAGACCCTCTTCTTCTTCCTAGAAATTTTGTAAAGAGAGAGTTTGTAAGAGAGAGAAAGTTTGTGTACATCAAGGAGTGACAACTTGTGAAGCAAGGATTCATCCATTCTCTTCTCTACTCTTGCATCTTCGTTTACTTGCTTTCTTATTTCTTTCTTTACTTTTCTTGCAATTTAATTCATGCTTTGTTTTACTTTTCTTATGGCTTGTAGCTAACTTTTCTACATGTGCTAGCTAACAACTTACCTTGCTAACTACTAACTCATGGGTGATTGCTATCTTTATCTTGCAATTTGGATGGTTCTTCTCTCTCCGATGGGTTAAACCCCCCGTCATCCAAGTGAGAAAGTAATTAGATCAACACGCAAGACGAATCCATGCCGATGAATCAACATGATGAAAAACACCTAGAGGGGGGGTGAATAGGTGTAAGTGCTAATCTAGAATACAAATGCAAAACTAAGTGCGCTAAATGCGGAAGCTAATGCAAATCTTGCACAAACTTAATACAACACAATAAGTGTAGCCGAATTCCCCGTGAAGGGCTCTGGACTAACTCCTCTTGATTCCCTTGAATGGGTTGAGGTGCTATGTGAAGCTCTTGTAGGTTAAGTATAAGTTAGGCACACACACAAGCAAGCCAAGCAAATACAAGATATAGCAATATGAAATATGCAAGGCAATACAAGCAATTAGATAGATATGATATGGCAAAATGAATTATGCTCAACACAAGCAAATATGATATGATATGAAGTATGATGCTTTGCACAAATGTAAAGAGAGAGAGTTAGAGAAAAGTGGATCAAACGCAAACACAAAGATATGTTACGAGGTTCGAGCACCCTTACTCTACATCCCCGCCTACACCACCGTGTAGGATTTCCAATCCACTATAGGAGTACCGAACTCCTCTCTCAACCTTACAAAGCCACCGAGGCTATACAACCACAATCCACCTCTACCGAAGAGGGATAAGGCCCGTAGCCAATACAACCAACACAATCACCTCTACCGAAGAGGGATCCAAACTCAATACCACTCCGATCAACCTCTACCAAAGAGGGATACAACAAAAGCAAGGAGGGTTTACAACTTAGAGGCTTAACCTCAAACACTTCTCTTTTTCTCTCTTTTCTTTTCTCTTTTTCCACAAAAACAAGATCCTAATAGATTAGGATAGTATGATAGCTCAAGTGTGTAAAACTAGGTGTTTGGAAAACAAGCAACAAAGAAAAACACTTGGGAAAATCCTTGCAAAAGATATAGAATGAAAACCAAGACAAATCTCCCAAATTCCTATTTTCTTTGATTTTCCAAAAACCTAAAACAATAAAGATTAAGTCTTTTTAGCACAAAAACTATTTTGAAAACTTGTTTAAACACTAGAGAAACACAGAAATTTTCTCTCCTTGAAAACCTGGCCAAAATCCCAAAGAGATGGGGTTTATATAGGCCAAAACAGAAACTAGCCGTTAGAGCTGAGCTGGCAGCTCTGACAGGCAACGGTCGACCGGCCGGTCGACCGTCCAACGGTCATATTTTGACCCGTTGGAGCTACCGGTCGACCCAAACAAACAGAGAGCAGAACTCTCTGCAGCGGTCGACCGTCCGGTCGACGGACCACTGTGCTGCCAGACGTGCACAAGTCTGTGCACGTCGGTCGACCCGTGCGGTCGACCGTCCCTTGGTGCGGTCGACCGTCCCGGTCGACCGACCAGCCTGTCAGCACAAAAAAATAAGATCAGAAAATTTGGGAAAAATATTTTATAAAAATCTTTTATCTTTTTGAAAATTCTATAAAACTTGTTTTAACATTTTATATTAAAACATAAACATGTGATAAAATTTCAAGACATATATCAATCATATCAATTCATTTTTGTGTCTTGCCAATTTTATCAAAAAACAAAACTTGTATTTTTATCAAACTTGATTTTTCAATAGGAAATCTGATTTTCTTAAAACTTATAGAAATACAACAACATGATATTTGAACATTATTAAGCATGATGCATATGGACATAGGTCCAATATACATTCACAAAATATATCACAGTTTTTGTCTTTAATTTCAAAAATATGTTTTTATACCAAAACATAAAACTGCATGAATAGGTACGTCAAACTAAGTTTGTATAAGTCATATAAGCATGTATGTATATAGAGCACATCTAATATACATATAAAACATGTAAACTGTTTTGATCAAACTAGTCATGAAAACCAAAATCCAAATCATGAAATGTGTGTGTATGTGTACTTGAGCATATCAACTATACTAAACTTTACAAATGGATCTAAACACACTAAACTAACTAGGATACCTAAGTCTTTGAGTCATCAAGAAGACTTGCTCCCAAACGCGATCCACCGAGAGCAAAGGTATGATCTTTAAGCTTTGGCACCGGAATCACCATGATAAGCTAATCATCAACTAATATCCTGTTAATGATCTGAAACTTAGAAAACAAGATTATTAGTAAACATAACTACATGAGTTGATCATCATCAAAACTAGAGGGAGGGCCTTGGGCCAACACATGAGGCACGCATCACATCACGGAGTTTAGTAAGTTATAGCAAGGAAGTAAGGTTAGCTAGTCATGGTTTTCTCATCTTAAATTCTTTCAAAGTTTTACTTTTTTAGTGTGAATACCAAATCCAATCTTGATTTTGATTTCTTCGATTTTCATCATGAACATATCCACCGATTCTTTATTTTCTTTTCCAACGATTCTATTTTAAAGCAAAGAAGAACTTTCGTTTTATATCTTCACTACCAACCGTAACGCTTCCATCGCAAGCTCTCCCTGAGAATCGACTCGGTATAGCCCATGCTATAACGGAGATAGGAAAGGGTATATTAACCATTGAAATACATTTGTGGAATGATCAAGCATAAGGTTGATTCTAAACCTTATCTCTTTACATAATATCTGTGCAATCTACCACACTATTCTTTCCAATCAGAATTTAAACATGAGATAATATATATATTATCAATTGATTGTTATCATGTGCTTATCCTAATGACAAAAGATATAAGAAAGAATATACTAATATTTTTGATAATTTAAAAAAAATGATAAGATTTTTTCTGAAACTTAATTAAACACAAAAGGTTTAAGATTAATTATTATCTTCATTTAGTTATAGGTTTTCTCTAAAAACAAATTTTTTAATCTGTAAGGATAAATTTCAATTTTTCTATTATTTCTATTTTGTATATAATTATTTGGATTTTTAGATTTATCTCTCTATTATATAATGACTTACACATTAATTGTTCAGTAGGTGGTCTAAAATTGACAAATATAGAGATAAATATTTGGATCGAGATGAGAGAGAAAATATTGCTGGATAATGATAAGAAAGATATAAAAAAATCAGAACTATTGATATTGAGACTTTTGGCTCAAAAAGGTATTAAATCTGAAAATATGTTTTTCAGTTAAAAATTTACTTAAATAGTAATATCTAATTATGTTAAAGATAAGTTTTCAAATGAAATAATTAATTTTTTCACTTAACATCAAATTGAGAGACGGAATCTTTTTGTAACATTCCAACTGGTGCTTTTTAATTGTAGTAATAGACTAGTAACACCGGGCACATGCAATGTATGTCAAAAATAACAAAAGAATTAATAATAAAGTATAATTGGATATTTATGCTAATTAATATTAATATAAGTATTTGTTACTTTTATTAAAAAATGACTTATTTGAAACCATAAAGCAATAAAACAATTTGTGTTATAATTACTTATCTAATTTAAACATGATGTAGCCTATATATAAAATATAAAAATGAATAATGTCAAGGCATTCTCAAGACCTGCTACATACATAGTGAGTAATGAGTGTGGAGAGGGGAATTTTCCTGACTGCTTATATGGAGACAGTAGAGAGGAACCATCATGTATTTGAAACCGAAGAGAAAAGGAAATAGACAAATTTCTAGTCCCATTTTTTGTTGTACATGAACCCATATATTTCTCGTTAACTTTTTATTAATGGAAAATTGGAGTAAACCTCACCATTTATCTAAAAAACTAAACAAAACAAACAAAATTTATTCAAGGGTAACACAGACAACTAAGCAGCTGCCAGATGGAATACAACCTGTAACATTCATTCTGAAAACCAAAGCACAGACAAATACAATGGATGATTAAGAGAGTGGAAAACAACAGCTAAGATGCAAACGATGGAGGACGAGAACTGGTTATCCGAGACCAATGTAAAATCCCTCCATTAGTTTAAGAACTTAGCAGCCGTGGCCGCCTCTACCACCGCCGCCTCCTCCGCCACCGCCTCCACCTCCGCCTCCGCCTCCACCGCTAGCCCTGTAAACAACCCAGTAGCTAGTCCGAATGCAGTGCCCCTGACCACGGACAACATGATGAAATTATAAAACAGAAATATAAAAAGAGCAATTAACCAATAATTGTATTCAATCTTTGTTTCATTATATTCTTTTTAATGATACAAGGTGAGATTATCCCATCTTTTATAGGAATAAAAAAACAATAATTAGCTTCAATGCGAGCTTAACCAAAATTTATTCACAGAGAGGTGAGGATCACCATTTTCCTGATCTCTAATCTCTGAAGGCAATTATTCTGTTTGTAACTTGTGACGATTTTGATGGGTGAGCCACTGAATTTATAACAACTGCAACGCGCTAATGATAATAGAAAATGACCTGAGAAGTCATCGCTGCTCACTTAATTAAATTGGAGGTCACATAAATGCACTGATTGCTGATAGAGAAAGGAATACAAATTGAGAATGACTCCAAGTCACTGACTTGTGATTAGGTCTTCGGGCTCTTATGGCAAAAAATTATGAAAACTTCATGGTGGTGCCTTGTGAATTGCATCCAACCCACATGTTGGGTTTTTTTCGTATTGTTTTTATTTCGTTTCTTGTTATTTTGGGATTAATAATTATGTTATTAATGCTATAAAAGAACATGACCCAGTCGAGGTCCTTTGGCCCCGTTGATAAAATAATTGGTGAGGATTTCTTGTTATGAAACAAAGCGATCAACTTGTTTGATGCTTTGTTTAATTTTATTGATTTAAAATGTACTAATTGTGATACCTTACGCCTGATACCTTCTCATCTACGCAATATATCATTTAAGCATGGGACCATTTTTGAGCTCCTCTAATGAACTCTCTGCAACTCGACCTTAGATCCAGGCACTAGGCTTCGTCTCATCCCTAGACGAGGCCTCATAGCCCATTTTGGTTTGCTGAGATCTAACCCAGTAAGCACAATCGTAACTGCTCTAACTAGGAAATTAACATTACTATAGTTTAAGTTTGGTAATTGCCTACACCAATTTTCCGCCCATAATTAGAGGCCACATGAGAAGTAGACAATGACACCTAGTTGTGATAGTTTCGACACCGTTATTTGAGTTGTGAGCTACTCTCATTCATGTAAGAGCGGTTTTTCAACCAACCACGACACATTGCACCGATCCATGCGGTACGGAGAACATGAATTCTTATTGAAGCTAACACATATACAGTCAAGAAGCTAAAAAGAAGATCTCCTACTCAAACAATGAAACTAATTACTTTATTATTATTATTTTTATTTTCACACTCGCTTTTTTCTTTAGAGAATTAAGAGTAGTATGTTTTTTAAGTCTTCGCTTTCTTTACTACTTTTCAATCAACTTGGCTCCGGCGGGAAACCCGAACAAATAGAACTAGGTATAATTTTAAGTGTTCTCTGAATTTAATCGCAGCGTGTTTATATTTGACTTGTTTTTTCGTATCGTCTTTGGTGGAATTGTGTGGGTTGAAGTCCGCTTTCATATTTTATGTTGTTAGATTGTTTTGTGTGCATTTACTTGATCCATCATATCTACGGGAACATCTCTTTGTTTTTCATTTATTACTTGTTGTTTGTACTGTTTGTATCGGTTATTTACTGCATAGCGGTAGTGTTAGAGTCTTTTATTGTGTCTGATCAATGGCCTAATCGGGCCTCTATTGTCTCCTCTTTTAAGTTGTACAGTTTCAATCTCTAGTGTGGAGTTTCATCTATCTAACTTTTTTTTTTTTTTTTTTTTTGATCCGGAGTTTATTCTAACTTTAAGAGAGTGCAGACACACCTCTCTCCAATGGGCAGTAAAGTTATCATCTTTCACCTTTTTATTTGTTATCATCTCACAATAATGTGCATACATACATTACACTTACATAGTTGAGAGATCGACGGTTTCATTTCATTCCTCCATTACTTAGCCTGTAAGGGGCAGAAAATGGGCAAAATTAATAACTTAATGCCATCGCTCGTTCTCATCTACTATATATTGTGACATTAAGGAAGCAAAAGTGAACTGGAAATGTGGAATTATTATTATTATTATTATTATTATTATTATTATTATTATTTGAGAATAGGAATATTTTGTTGAATTCCTTATTCTTATGTTACATATACTTGAAGCAATGGAGTAGAACAATAGACACAATGATGTACAGAAATATTTGTATCTCATAAGAGACTGTAGTGATTAGTTTTTAACCTCCTCGAGATCATGACAAGTGTCCAACCAACCTCAAACAAGCGAATGACACGTGGTCGCTTTTAGAACTTCTAAACTGAGTCCTCATCCAATTCAAACTCCGAGCAGTACGGTAGCTGGAAGAAATAGATAAAATTGGTTACGAATATCACTATCTCCAAAGCCAAATCTCTATTTGAAGTCAATAGTTACAGCACTAAAATAGATCGACCATATTTACAGCTGGATGCACACTACTAGATAAAGATAAACACTTATTCAATCAATTCAAATCAAGATGTTTGGCTCTAACCGTCTCTGAGATAAGCTGTTAAATGTTCAAACAGAGTTGGGCTCTGCAATCTTATCCAAAATATACTACCTGTATAAATAACATACCCCTTCCAACGCGAAGGAGGAGGAATTCAACCCCGAAACCTTAATGCATGAGATTGGAGCGGTAACCATTGTAATTTTCCCTAAATTATAGTGAAATCCCCTCTCTGTGGTTTTTCCCTCTTTGGGTTTTGTAGTGGTCACTTTCTGACACTCGCATGATTGTGACAAATGTCCAGTCCATCTCTGGCGGTTGTCCGATGCGTGGCTACTCCCAGAGCATTATCGCAGTATCTTCACTCAGTTCAAATTTCGAATGAATCTGATGATTAACGAAACAATCAGATCCGATTGCAAAAATCTTTATCCTTAAACCCAATCTTAATTCAAATAAAGTAACAACTGAAATTACTTAGAGGGGGGGTGAATAGGTGACTAGCTAATCTAATGGTGAATTAACGCTGAATAAAACATTAATGCAAACTAAAAATCTTTATGTACAACACACAAGGTATAACCTAAGAGTGTAGCCGAATTCCCCGTGAAGGGCTCTGGACTAACTCCTCAAGATTCCTCTAGATAAGAGTTGAGGGCCGCTATGGCTCTCTTGCTTAAGTACAAGTGTGAGCAAACAAACCCAAGCATATAACAATAAAGCACAAGTATATCAAGCAAGTAATGGATATGAACAATAAATGCATGCAAGATATAAACACAAGTGAGAGATAGAGAGAGAGCAATCGCAAACACGGGAGATTTGTTTCGAGGTTCGAGCACACTTGCTCTACGTCCCTACCTTCAATACTATGAAGGATTTCCACGAGAATCGATCGCATCGGATCACTCGGTGCCGCAACACGTACAAGGAGTTCACACTAGAACTCTTGGACTCACTAGTCCCCTCACTTGTTCCCGTAAGAACAAACACACCGCAAGCACACTAGCTTACCGAGGCCGCACCTATACACTGAGCTCCCACAAGAACTCGAAACACCGCAAACCCGCAAGAGCGCCTCCTCAAAATAAGAATGAGAACTTTGGTGATAACAACACTTTGATCACCTAAAATTACTCTCACAATAACTCTCCTATAGGATGGATATATTAATGGAAAGCTCAAGTATGTTTGCGAAAAATAAGGATGAAATGTGTGGTGGAAAACTCATGAAAATCACTTTTGAAAACTCTTGACAAACTCTCCTTTTGATTTGGAAATATTGGCTCTAAAACTTGCGGAGAAAACCACTGAAATAGATATGCAAGTCTAGCCAAAAAACTCTCTGCAAATCTTGTAGAAAACAGCCCAAGGGAACCCCAATTTATAGGCATCCAAAAACTAGCCGTTAAGGTCCAAATCAGCAGCTGAGCTGCTGCCGGTCGATCGCCCGGTCGACCGCCAACGGTCGATTTTTCGACCGTTGGGAAGGTCGGTCGACCGGCCGGTCGACCGCCTTCATGGCAATGGCCTAGCGGTCGACCGCCCGGTCGACCGGGCCATTTCAGAGAGCAAACACTCTTTAGTAGTCGACCATGCGGTCGATCGGCCCTGGCTGTGGACGCTCTGTGCACATCGGTCGACTGCCCGGTCGACCGACCTCTGGCTCGGTCAAACGTGCGGTCGACCAGCAGAAAGCCAAAAACAGTCTTTTTAGGGATTAAAAGTTTGTCATTTTTCCTTCAATAAAATCCCATAAAATCTCTAAAAATCTACAAAAATAAGTTCAGTAATATACTTTGATATACAAACTTATTTGAGTAAAAAATAAAACATGTTACGAACATTTTAAACTATTTTTGTGTTATGAAAGTTTTGGCTTTAAACAAAATCCGTATTTTTCCAAATTGATTTTTTTAAAACTTCTTCAAATACAAAAAACAAGATATTTTAAACACTTTTAAAACTTGGTGTGTATGGATATGATCCACTACACATAAATGATGAAATATCTATGCTTTTGACATTAAGCTCTAAAATAGTTTTGGTAAAATACATGTATATTTTGAATTCTAAAAATCAAACCGATATTTTTTCAAAATGAAAACATTTTTCTAGAACTAAAAATCTTTTATGAAAACACATATAAATCTTGAGAGTGTGTATATGATACTCGAGCAATCCACCAGCTAATCTATCCTTTACATTTTATCTAAAAATAAAATCTTACTAAAAACAAACCTAGACTCAAGTTTCTCTTGAAGGTCTTCACTTGAAAATCTTCTCTTCTTCTTGACTTGGTCCAAACAAGATCCAAAGAGCTAGACTCCTCTTGAGTACTTGATATGGTCTTAACGCACAAGCTCTTGTATCAACATGTACTAGTTTCAAAACTTGACTTTAAATCCTTTGTTGAAGCTAAACACTTACTAAGATCTTGATCACATATCTGAGACTAATATAAACACAAGATCATTAGTACTATAACTACATGAGCTAATCATCATCAAAACTAGATTGATGGGTCTTTGGGCCAACAATCTCCCCTTTTTTATGATGACAAAACTCATGGAGTTATATATACTTGGATTAAAGTTAAGCTTCATAGAAGCCCCCCTTAACTCATGCATAGTAATAAACAATAAGATATTAATGAAGTACATGAAACTAAACAAATATGTATGCATCAATAAGGTAAGAGAAACACGCAAACATCAAAATCCTTTTTCCCAAAAACTTCTCCCCCTTTTTGTTTAAACTTTCAAAAACTTTCTCCCCATTTTGTAAAACATAAGATGCATAAACTCAATATAACAAACACTCAAATATGCATATATAAACTCAAAATCTTTCTCCCCTTTTTGTCAATCATCAACAAAGGAGTAAAATAACAAATCAACAATAAGAATATATATATGCGATATACATTCATGAAGAGGAAGACGCTAAGTTAGCTCCCCTGCATACATGCATTACATGAAGAAGGAATGACAAACCCTAACTCACATAACGCATAATATACAATGCATAAGTGAAAATGTGAAACTCCCCCTACACATGTGTAACACATAAAGAAGAGATGTTAACCTCCTCAATATAAGATACACTCAACATGAATCTATGTATAGAAGAGATGTTAAGCTCTCCTTGCATATAGGCAATTCATATCAAAACATTTTTAATACAAATTTTGATAATTACTTAAACAAATTTTGAGATACCATTTGTAAATAAACAACATAAATTTTGAGTTTTTCTTAAATCAACAAATTAATTTGAGATATCACAAGATTTTTGATACCATATGAAATAAGAAATTTGTGATACCAATTGAAATTGAAACACTTGTACATTTTTATATCAATGAAAGAAAATATTTTGAAACATATACCAAATGAAATATATGGTAAATTTTTGATACCAAATAGGTAAAACATATTGATACCAATTGAAATTTAAACCCAATTAGAAATTGAAATATATTGATACCAATTGAAGTATATTGTAAATTTTGATATCAATAAAAATACCAATTAAAAATAATGCATAAGCTTATTAAAGTACCAATTGAAAATCAAGATTTAAATCAAGCTTAATATAAACATAATTTGTGGTTTAAGATGTAAAGATATAGTAAGCACAATCAAATCATATATATGTATGAAAATGTAAATACAATCGAAATTGATATTATTTGAAGTTTTGAAGCATACATATATAGAAAATCAAATATGAGTATACAACTTATGAAAATATCAATTTGGATACCAATTGAAAATATGATGAGGATCAAGTGTATAACTCATAAAAAGCCACCCTTTTCATGCCATGATAAAAGATATTTAAATTTGAGTATACAAGGCATGGTCGCCCATCCATCCGTCCTTAAAAGTGTTGGTAGGGGTTTTCGAAAAATAAGAGTTTGAAAAATATTTTGTAAAATTAGAAAACTCTACCAACTGAAGAATAAATAACGAATTAAAGTAATTTTTGAAAAACTAGTTAAAGATCCTTCAAACATGAAGCTAAAACATTTGTATCTCATGAGTCATACTAAATGTACAAAAGTCGACACTCAAAGTCTATAAAGCTTAAAGATTCTTATGAAAACAATGTCATGAGTAAACAAATGAAGTGTGAGTGCACAAAAATCATGTAATTAGCATTTTTATGAAAATAGTCAATGAAGCTCAAAAGGAACATGAATATCATTTATCAAACAAATATGAAAATCATGAAAATTCATTTTTCTTTAAAGATAAACTTCATGGTATATGTATGATTTATCTAAAACTAAAAATATGCACACATATCCCAAACACAAATTAGTCTAATAATATAATATTGCATGAAAAGCAAATGACTCAAGGGTATACATGTATATTTATTAGTTTTTAACAAAAATTACATATACATGAACCAAAACAAAAATAGGCAAAACAAGTATAAATGAGGGAATCATCAAACCTAGGTTATACGTGTACATGTAATGAGTACAAATGAGCAATAAAGTGCAAACATATATGAATCAAATGTTGCTCACTATTTGTATAAGTATATACACACGTTTTGATAAAACTACATCTAAACAAGTTTTTACCCTAAGAAGCACAAAACATGATTATTTTAACAAACACTAATACATGCTAAAAATCATCAAATATAAAAGCATGTAAAATAAATGGAGTTTAGAGATAGTTACCAAAACACATGAACTACACTCCAAGACTCCAAAATATGGTGGTCTTCCCACCAAACTTTTTTGATAGTGATGCATCAATTTATAGTGTCCATTGATCCCATGTATCCACTACTAAGGCACCAATCCTCTCACGTCATGTGAGAGCCCACACCTACATCAAATAAAAAGGTGGGGATTTTGATACCCTTTTTCTTTTGGGTCCACGAGGGTTAGCTTTATTTGGAACCTAAACATTTTTGTTAGCAAAATTTAAAGAATTTACGCTATCATAACAAAATTTTGCTAAATGGCCTTTGCGGTCGCAATGTGTACGCTTGTACACTCTAGTATGTTATGTGTATGAGTGTGATCATGAAGTGCAAAGTTTGCATATGCATGTTGTGGGTGATGTGCATGAACATGTGGAGCTTGTTTCTTTTAAAACAAGGTTTCCAATGTAGAATGGTTAAATGCACAATTGCTCAAAGTTGAGCTTAAACAATCAATTCTATTTTTCAAAAATTTTATCTCATTTTTATCAATAGTAGTAGCATGAAATGCATGATCAACAATCTTTTTCTTTTAGGAACATTTTCCTTTTCTTTTAAAACAAATTTTCTTTTCAAAGAGTTATTTTCTTCCAAAGCGATTTCTTTTCTTTTTCCACCAAAATAATCTTACTTTTCAAAGAAGTATTTCCTTCACAAAGATCATTTAATTTAGAAGACAAGGAAATATTCTCATTTAAAAAAAATTGTTTTCTTTTGAAATGCATTCTAATTGATTTTGAAAAGAATCTTTTTCTTTTAACATGGAATCAAATTTATTTTTCAATTTCTTATTATCCTTTTTAAGCACGTCATATTTTTCAAGAAGTTGTTGACAAAATGAAACATGTTCCTCATGAGACATATCAACATCCTCTTCTAATTCGGATTCGGAGTTTACCTCAAGGGAGTTATCCCCTTGGACAATGTAGCATACGTTAGGAGCCTCACTTCCAACATCCGAGTCGCTCCCCGCAAAGTATTGCTCTTGTTTGCCAAGGGAGATAATGGTTTTCCATACTACAAAAGCCGAATCAAGATTAGCAACCCTACATAAATAATCATCATTTAGGGTACCCTTTAAAGCATGGATGGCTTTTGCATTAGCCTCTAAATGTTTGCCATTTAAACAATATGCATCTTTAATAGTGCAAAATGAATATGAATACCTAAGGCTTTGAGGTATAAAGACATCTTAACCTTCCAAGTTTGGATGTTAAGAATATCAAAAGTAGGAGGTGACATGAAATTCATGTGTGTGTATACATATTGTGATTAGCTATAAAAGAGGATCTTTAACCCAAGGTTGTTAGACCCAAATCAAGAGCACTTGGCTCTAATAACAATTGAAATCACCTAGAGGGGGGGTGAATAGGTGACTAGCTAATCTAATGATGAATTAATGCGGAATAAAACTATTAATGCAAACTAAAAATCTTTATGCACAACACATAAGGTATAACCTAAGAGTGTAGCCTAATTCCCCGTGAAGGGCTCTGGACTAACTCCTCAAGATTCCTCTAGATAATAGTTGAGGTGCCGCTATGGCTCTCTTGGTTGAGTACAAGTGTGAGCAAACAAACCCTAAGCATAAAGTAATAAAGAACAAGTATATCAAGCAAGTAATGGATATGAACAATAAGTGCATGCAAGATATAAACACAAGTGAGAGATAGAGAGAGAGAGCAATCGTAAACACGGGAGATTTGTTTCAAGGTTCGATCACACTTGCTCTACGTCCCCGCCTTCAACACTATGAAGGATTTCCACTAGAATCGATCCCACCGGATCACTCGATGCCGCAACACCTATAAGGAGTTCACACTAGAACTCTTGAACTCACTAGTCTCCTCACTTGTTCCCGCAAGAACAAACACACCACAAGCACACTAGCTTGCCGAGGTCGCACCTCTACTCCAAGCTCCCACAAGAACTCGAAACACTGCGAACCCGCAAGTCCGCCTCCTTAAAACAAGAATGAAAACTTTGATGATCACAACACTTTAATCACCTAAAATCAATCTCACAACTCTCTTATAGGATGGATATATCAATGGAAAGCTCAAGTATGTGTGAGAAAAACAAGGATGGAATGTGTGGTGAAAAACTCAAGAAAATCACTTTTGAAAACTCTTGATAAACTCTCATTTTGATTTGAAAATATTGGCTCTAAAACTTGTGGAGAAAACCACTGAAATAGATATGCAAGACTAGCCAAAAACTCTCTTAAAATCTTGTAGAAAACAGCCCAAAGGAACCCTAATTTATAGGCATCCAAAAACTAGCCGTTGGGATCCAAATCAGCAGCTGACGCTGCTGTCGGTCGACCGCTAACGGTCGATTTTTCGACCGTTGGGAAGGTCAGTCGACCGGCCGGTCGATCGCCTTCAGGGCAATTGCCTAGCGGTCGACCGCCCGGTCTACCGGGCCATTTCCAGAGAGCAAATACTCTCTGGCAGTCGACCGGCCTGGCCGTGCACGCTTTGTGCATGTCGATTGACTGCTCGGTCGACCGACGTCTCGCTCGGTCGACTGTGCGGTCGACCGGCAGAAGGCCAAAAACAGTCTTTTTAGGGATTAAAAGTTTGTCATTTTTCCTTCAATAAAATCCCATAAAATCTCTAAAAATCTACAAAAATAAGTTCAGTAATATACTTTGATATACAAACATGTTTGAGTAAAAATCAAAACATGTTACAAACATTTTGAACTATTTTTATGTTATGAAAGTTTTGGCTTTAAACAAAATCCGTATTTTTCTAAATTGATTTTTTCACTCCAAATACAAAAACAATATATTTTAAATACTTTTAAAGATTGGTATGTATGGATAT
This sequence comes from Agave tequilana, assembly GCA_038442645.1. Lineage (NCBI taxonomy): Eukaryota > Viridiplantae > Streptophyta > Magnoliopsida > Asparagales > Asparagaceae > Agave > Agave tequilana. The sequence continues at coordinate 70,653 of JAVJIF010000673.1, read as the reverse complement.
GATCCACTACATATATATGATGAAATATCTATGCTTTTGACATTAAGCTCTAAAATAGTTTTGGTAAAATATATGTATATTTGGAATTCAAAAATCAAACCGGTATTTTTCCAAGATGAAAACATTTCTTTAGAACTAAAAATTTTATGAAAACACAAAGAAATCTTGAGTGTGTGTGTGTATATGATACTTGAGCAATCCACCAACTCATCTATCCTTTACATTTTATCTAAAAACAAAAACTTACTAAAAACAAATCTAGACTCAAGTCTTCTCTTGAAGGTCTTCACTTGAAAATCTTCTTCTCCTTCTTGACTTGATCCAAAACAAGATCCAAAGAGCTAGACTCCTCTTGAGTGCTTGATGTGGTCTTGATGCACAAGCTCTTGTATCAACACGTACTAGCTCCAAAACTTTACTTTAAATTCTTTGTTGAAGCTAAGCACCTATTAAGATCTTGATCACATATCTGAGACTAATATAAACACAAGACCATTAGTACTATAACTACATGAGTTAATCATCATCAAAACTAGAGTGATTTGCCTTTGGGCCAACAACAACCTCCTGGGGGCAGTTCATCATTATCTGCATCCGAACACGAACCACGAGATAAAGATAGACTCTATCCTATATCGATTCAAGCCAGGGCGTTCGACTAGATCCCTAACAAGATAAGGAATTCAGGTATTCAAACTGAGTCGGACCCCAAACCTTGTCTATTTGACCGATTCCCTCCTACGCGAAGGGGATCACGTTCATCCGAATTCAGAGAATCTTTTTTGTAATCGCCATTGACAAAGTGAAAATTCTCTCTGTGTGGTATTTTCCCTTTCAGTTTTTCACGTATTTTCATTATGTTTGCAATTGACTTTTTCTGTGATTTGGTTACATTCACTTCCCTATTTTGGTGCGTGGACTGATCTTAGGAATTATCCACTGCATTTGGTGCTTTTGTTGAGAGGTTGAATCCACACTCGAGGCCTCTCCGTCAAAATATCCTACTCTTTCTCTAAAACTATCCAGTATGACTGACATGGCTCCATCGAGGAAGAGTGTCAACCATACTATGGTCGACCCCGTCGTTCCAAAGAGAAAGGTGAAAGTGATAGAAGCGGCTGAACCAACGAACCATCAGGACACCCTATCAGATGTTCACATCTCAGACACAGAGGACTCTCATCCTAATACTGTGTCACCACTCAAGATGCAGACCCCCAAACTCGAGCCTCCGCTCAACAGTGACAAACTCCTCCATATGTTTTCTCCCTGCGGAAGCAGATGGAAAATCAGCAGACGCAGATGATCCGTCTCCGTGAAGTCGCTTCCTATGAAAAGGAGGCAGCAACCCGTGTCCAGACACGGCTGCACAAACAGAACGGAGTGTAGCAGGGGTCGCAATCTTCCCCTACTGCGGAAAGAAACCTGCGAGCCCTCTTCGTCAACGCGCATACAGGAATCTGCTCACTCCACCGAAAGCTCGAGGCGCGCCCAATCGGGGACTACAGAGAAGAAGAGGACTCTGAGGGCACTCACCATACTCAAACACTGATGTTCCCTTACATTGAGGACATAGTGGACCTAGTCCAGGAGTGACTCAACCAAGCGAGTTAACAGTTCCCAAAAGGGATGGAGTACACTGGGTTGAGACCGACCGACTCTCTGTTATCAAGGGAGATCACCATGCTCTTCCCAAAAAAGTTTGTGATGCCATCTGTTCGAGCCAAACCTGCACATAGAAAAATATAGAATTTAGGAATAGTGTTAGGTCCTCAATGCTTCCGTGTAGTCTAGGGCTAACGGGTCATGATCCATAGGGAGGGACCGCGATGGAAGCAATTAAGTAAGTTTCTTCTTTTAATTCATTAAACAAGTTAAGAGTTCTCTTCTCATTTTAAAAGAAAATAAAAATAGTTAAAGCTAATCTAAGTTAAAGAAAATTCAAAGAAATGAAGAAGATGGTTTTGTTGTTAATTCAAAAGAAAGGAAAAACGAGTTCAAAGAAAAAGAAATAAAAAGTGAAAGTGTTGGTTTTGAAATCGTTATATTAAACTAAGAAAGGAAAAGAGATAGAGAAGGAGTAATTATCTTTATCGTTGAATAATGTACCTGTAGTGAAGATTACCTTGAACTAAAGAGAAGCAGTAGAAAATAAAAATATTGCTTCGACTGGATCAAGTACGATGAAGAAAAGTAGAAAACTTCATTAATGTCACTTCAATATAATTCTCTCTTGAAGAAGGATTACATTAGTGTCACTCTAATTACAATTCTTCTTCTTCTTCTCTTATGTAACTCTCTCTCACCTAAAATAAAATAAAAATTACATTGAAAAAGAAAAAAAACTTAAATTAAACTAAACTAAAACTCTTTGCTGGAATTTGTCCCTCTGCCTTTGAGTATGCAGGTATTTATAGGAGAGATAGGATAGGGATAAGAGTATGGAGATAGGGGGAGCAAATGCTCCCCCAGATTTGAATACCAGGCTGTGAAAATGCGGCTTTTACTGTGTCTGCGGCAAGATCCTGGCTATAGGGCCAGGATTAAGGGATGTACGTCCATTAATTTACCCTCTATCCTTTTATCATATTGGATTTTCAGTTTCTACTTTGGATTTGACGAAATATCTTTTGATTTTTAGCTCAACAATTGGGTCTTCAAAAATCCATTTTTTCAAAATTTTGATGATATTATCTCATCTGATATACTCAGTTTTCAGATAAGATTACTTCTAGAACTCTGGATTTGGATTAATCCTGTTGATTTGAACTTTGGATTTAATTGGATAGGATTTATGCTTATCTTTTCTCTGACGTATCCTGCATAAATTTAGATATTAAGACAAGTGAGTTGTAGAAATTATTACAGAATAAATGTAAGAATGCAGTAACAATTATGCAATATATGTATCCAAACACACACCCACACCTATCTTTTGCTCGCCTTCGTGCAAAACAAAGAACCTAACTCATTTTCGTAGGAATCACGGTTGCACTTAGTACGTGCAACAAGCAGTTAAATCTTTAGGTTACCCCTAGAGGATGAGTTTTGTCTTGTGAGGGTTTTCAGTAGATTACACCTACAAAATCCATAAAGAAAGAAAAACAAAGTGTTAGTATTTTTGAAAACGCATTTTGAAGGAAAAAATATTTGAAATATTAATGTAAAAATTCAAGTAATCTATAAGTCATAGGATTACCAAAACTTAATCATTCCAAACATAGTCGCTACTCAAAAACTTATTTTCAATCAAGGTAAGGATTAAAGTTGTATTTTTCATCTAGTCTATTATTTTATCCTAAGTCATATGCACCTTGTGACTGTGAAAATTTAACTCGGGATTCTCTAACTCTAACTTTTATGCCTTATTATTATTATTATTTTATTTATGACGGTAATATCCCTTAGCTCTATTAGGCTTTCTAATTCGCCCATGTAATGAGCCTTAGTCGGTGACTCTCAAACCGGACGGTTTTAGGGCACTAAGTGAGAAAACACCCTAAGGACTTAGGACTCGAGCAAACAAGGCCACAAAACTAAGAATTTTTATTTATATGAACCACTTTTAGGCGTGAATACTTATACTTTATGAGGCATAAACACCCAGCTTAATCAGAGGATTATATATATATATATATATATATATATATATATATATATATATATATAAGGCATAAGAATCTTTATTTTTGAATCCTAAGTGTAAGTGTATAAAATATGCATATTTCATCAAGATAAAAATTAAGACTAAATTACTTTTCTAAATTTTCTTCCTAACCTCAAAATCAAACAAATAATTTTATTTTGACCAAGTAAAAGAAATCCTAATTATAATCCTCTTATTCTTTAAAATTAACTTAATTTCTTACAAAAATAAGTCAAAATCTTATTTTCCTTTTCAAAAAGTTTTAAAGAAAGGGTTATATATATATATATATATATATATATATATATATATATATATATATATATATATATATATATATATATATATATATATATTAGTAAAAGCTAAGTTAGTATGTTAGTAAACCCTTCTCCACGCCTAATTCATGCATGGTCCTCAATGTATGAATGAAATACAATAATACATGAAAAAATTGAAAGAGAAGGAAAATTTTCACCTCAAGATGTTGGTTCTGGTGGTGGTCTCTTTGGGCTAAGCGTTTCTAGCCAATCTAGATACTGTGAATTTTCATGGAACCCACCTTTCATGACTTCTTTCTTATTAACATTTTTATACTCCCCAATATGAATAGGATCATGCATGATCCTAGCATGAAAATTTTCACAGTTATATGACCGATCTTGGGATATTATCACGGAATCATATTGAACTAAACCTTGGTCCAACAATGGAATGTGATTTTGTAGAATGGATGATATGGGCTTAATAATGAGAGAAATAGGAACCGATACTGACTCGGAAATAAAACTTAAATCAAATTTAGGTTCGAGAGTCGGAGTTGGTTCATGAGTTTGGTCCAAATCACAGAATTGAAGTTCACATTCATTTTCACACAATGGAATGTGACTATCCAAAATAGGTGATTCATGTTCAAGCTCTATAGGGATAGGAATCAATGTTGGCTCAGAATAAGGTCCAAATTGGGTAAGGATACCAGAGTCAGCATAGATTCAAAAGTGGAACTGAATCACAATATTGGGAATTGGTGTCACATTCATATTCAAGTTCAATCTCATTGAAATAAAAACTTGCCAATTTGTCAATGGGTTGATATTGATCAAGTTCAAAGCTTTGTGGTGAAATTGAATTTTGGTTAAGATCTTCAATATATCATGATTCTTCGTCAATATGGCTTGGAGAATCAGGAATGGTTGAAAATGTGTTAGGCAGAGTTTCCTCATTACTATCATTAATTGTGCTGACTAAATGACTCACTTTCACTTCTAGCCTATTGATAGATTGGGTAACATTATTTTCGGACTGAATTAGGTCTTCCATACTCTTTTCTAAGTCAATAGGTTCTTCTTGTTGTGGTACGACTTGAAAAATGGAGTAAGGATCTTGGACTTGAGAATATTTTGCGAGTATTGAGTCCGTCAATGATTGAGGTTTTTCTTGCACACAAGGATACAGAATTTTAGAACTTAGAATAACGAGTGCAAGTACTCAATACTACCGCAATAGTAAGTGGCTATGAGGGCCGTGATCCACAAGGAGGGACTAGCGATAGAAGCTTTTTTAGCAAGTACTCTTTAACTTACAAAGAATGGTTAAAGTTCTTCTTTTAGTTTTTTTAAAGGAAAATAAAAAAGAGTTAAAAATTAAGCTAGGAAGAAAGTGGTAGAAAGAGAAGGTGGAGAAAATAGAAGTAGATATGCACAAAGAAATTGAAAAAGATTGAAAAAGATTTGGATGTTGATGGTGTTGTTGATCTAAACTAAAGAATTAAAAGAAATAAAACAAAAATTACTTACCTCCTTTGGCCCAATACTTATCTTGAATCTATGACAATGATGTTACCTTGAAGTAGAGGCAATCAGCGCATAACCCATAAGAGTTGATTCCCGTATCTTCCACATTACATCATCAAGATGATACAAATATGAAATGATATAGAATGAGACTAAAAATCCATCGTCATGAGCTATCGGTGGCACTCGCAAAGGCAAGGCTCTTTCGATGCTATAAGACTCACTTGGATAGCAATTGATACCAAAAGAAAAAAAGTAGAAAGGAAGAAGAAGAACACAAAAAACAAAAAAGAACTTACAAATGCAACTATCGATTCAATTTTTAACAATAAGAGAAAAGAAGAACAACTTATACTGATGTCACTCTCAGTACAAGCTTTACTCTTGTTCTTCTCTGAAACTCTGATCTCCTCTGAATTACAAAAATAAAACTGAAAATTTACATAAAAAGAAAAGTAAAACCTAACTAAAAAGAAGAAAAACTGGCCTAAAGTCTATCTCTGCATGGTCGTTCCCTGTGGTTTCCGAAAAATCTATATTTATAGGCAAAACCCAACGGGGAGAGGCGTACGAAGATAGGGGAAGCAAATGCTCCCTCAACAACCTCCAACAAGCCGCAAAAACGCGGCTTTTATCGCGTTTTCGTGGCCAGGTGGCCACACCCTGTTGGTAGTACTCCCTGGCTACGCGATTTGCTTTTATCTTGTTCTGAATTTCTTGTTTCAGCTTCTGAATTTGATGAAACAGCCTTTGATCTTGGGCTTTAACCAATAGATTTGTAGATATTTGTTCTAACTGGTTTTCAACCGATCTGATTTGCCCTGATTTTCTAATTTCGAATTAATTCTGAATTAAATCAGAATTTTGATGGGCATTGGGCTCGTTTCTCTTTCCTTTGCTTTAGCCATGGGCCTGCAAATAAATTAGATAAAAATTAGGATTAAAAGCAGAGTTTATTATATAATAAGTATTAGAATATGATAATAATTATGCAATATCAGTGAGCGATCACACCCCCATACCTATCTTTTGCTCGTCCTCGAGCAAAACAACAAAACTAAACCAAAGATTTATTAGACCACTTTCGCAGGTCATGCGATTGCACTGAGCATGTGCAACAAGCCATTAAACCTCTAGGTTTTTCCTAGAGGACGAGTTTTGTCTCATGAGGGTCTTCAGCGGATTGCACCCACAAAATCCATAAAGAAAGAGAAAAATGTTAGTATTTTGAAAACACATTTTGAAAGAGAAAAATATTTAAAATATTATTGTAAGAATTAAGTAATCTATAAGTTATAGGAAAATTTAAATTTTTCATTCCTAAACTTAGTCCCTATTCAAAAATTTGTTATCAGTTAAAGTAAGAAGTCAAATTGTGCTTCTCATCTAGTCTATTACTTTACCCTAAGCCATGTGCACCTTCGTGACCGTGAAAATTTTGACTAAGGTTTCTTTAATTCTAAGTCTTATTTATTTATTTATTTATTTATTTATTATTTATTATTTTGGTGGTATTATTTCTTAGTTCTATTAGGCTTTCTAATCTGCTCATGTAACGAGCCTTTAATCGGTAAATCTCAAACCAAATGGTCCTAGGGCACCGGGTGAGAAAATACACCAAGGACTTAAGGACTTTTATTATATGAACCACTTTAAGTGTGAATACTTATGCTTTATGAGGCACAAATACCAAACTTAATCAGAGAATTCTTTATATATATATATATTTCTTTTTTTTCAAACTTATCTAATCATCTTTTCCATAAATACCAAGGCTTGCTTAGGCCAAAACACCAAGCTAATCAATAATTAGATTTGTTTACTTTTTATAGATATACATATATATATATTTTTAATAAGGCATAAGAATCTTTGTTTTTGAACCCTAAGTGTGTAAGTGTATAAAGTGCGCATATTTCATCAAGGTAAAAATCAAGACTAAATTACTTTGATAAATTATCTTCCTAACCCTAAAAATCAAACAAATAATCTTATTTTGACCAAGTATAAGAAATCCTAATTATAATTCTTCTATTCCTTAAAATTGACTTAATTTCTTACAAAGAATATGTCAAAATATTGTTTCTATTTTCAAAACATTTTTTTTAAAAGTAAAGAAAATGTTAATTTTTTAATTTTTAATTTTTTATTTATTTTTTAATAAAAAGGAAAACCTAAGTTATGTTAGACCCTCCCCCACACCTATCTCATGTATTATCCTCAATGTATGAATTAATGGATAGATGCATGAAAAAGAAGAAAGGGACGGAAAATATTACCTTAAGGTGGTGGTTCTAGTGGTGGTCTGATTTGTCCACAAAATTTGGCCCATTCTAATTTGCACGGAGTTTAGAGGAACCTACCAGAAACCTCTCTATTATAACCCACTAAAATGATGTATATATGAATGACTTTGATTAAGAATTTTACCCCATCTAATTTCCAAATTTCACAAATAATTTCGGAGTCAATTTTATCAACAGCCTTGTCCCAAAATGGAGTGTGAAAAGATGGAATGATTGACTTGGACTTAGGAAGTACAGGAACTAATACCGACTCAGAAAAGTGACTTAAGTCAAGTAACGATTTAGGAGTCGAGATTGGTTAAGGAAGTGAGTCCAAATTAAGAAGTTGAAACTCAAGTCCACATTCATTTCCCAATAACGGAATATGATTAATAACGGTGATTCAAGCTCAAGAATAACAGGTGCGGGAGTAAAAACTGACTCTAATATATTATTCAAGTTGGGTAACAAAACAGGAGTTAATATTAATTCAGGAATTTGAACTGGATCACAAATTTGAGAATGTATGTCACATTTCTCATTGAGTTCAATTTCATAAAAATGAGAACTTGCCAATTTGTCAATGAGACTTTCAAAAGTATGAAATTGGTCAAGTTCAATATGATGATCATAAAAGATTGGCGACTCAATTTCATGATGAATTGGCACAGGATCCAATGTTGACTCGGGAAAAAGATTGAAATCAGGTGAAGACACTGGAGTCATTGTTGAATCAGGAAGCAGAATTGAAGCACCAAGTTGAGATTTAGGATCATATTCATTCTCAAGTTCAATTTAAAGAAAAGGGATAACTTGCGAAAATGTCAATGTGATTTTCAAAATTTGGGGTTTGGGCAATTTCAAATGGGTGTGCTAAATAGAATCTTGTTTTCTAAAACAACATGATCTATCGACTCTAATAGAATAGTTAGCGACATCAGAATGGTCAAACGGTGAGAATGGAGAGTTTGAACCATTGTATCTATGTCATGATTATGAGCGATTTGAGTCTGAGCCATGGCTTCAAGCATCTTTTCATAGTCGATAGGTTCATCGTTTTGTTGCGATTGAACTTGAAAAGATGAAGTTTTATTTTGAAATCTGTGGTGAAATTGTGAGTCCGTCAGATTTTGTGATTGTTGCTTGGACTCACTTCCAAGATTGATAGTTTTCTATTTTGAACTGTTGAAACTGAGTATGAATCTTGAAAATATTGTGGATAAGGTAGATAAGGAGGACAAGTTGGTTGAAAATTTGACTCGGGGGAGGTGAATCCCCATTGACTCTGTGAAGAGTTAAAATTATTTTAGAAATTATGATCATAAGATTGGGGACATGGGTTATATTGATTCAGATAAGACCAATCCAGCACACTAGGTTGGTTAAAGTTATGATATGCCGGGTTGGTAATATCCAAAAAAGAGGTCGGGGTGTAATATGGATCACCATTAAAATTTGAAAAATTATTGTTATAAGCCATATCACACAGGAAATGTCAAATACAAACAAAAAACAAACAAATAAGCTAACAAATAAAAAGAAAAAAAATATCTAACCTAAGTTAGGGTAAACCTTAGACCTAGATGCCTCCTAACTGGTTAGACTGTCCACGGGGGGTATATTGCTAAATCTGACCACAAATTAATTAGCCAGGTAGGGGCAAGATTGGTGGGAGATATCGTGCTTAAAGCAACGGGCCTAATTATGCCAAACCACCAGCCTTGCCCCTCAATCCCCAACCTTAAACACCGATTTGACAAGAGTCAAATTCAAATCAACTTCCCCATTAGGTCAGTCTTATTTGAGTCTGAGATGTCCCTAGAGCCAACATCTACTCAGGTTCAATTAGACTTGTGATTGAGGCTAAACCTGCACACAAAATACGGAATTATAGAACTAAATAAAGGAGATGTGCAAGTGCTCAATTCTTCCGCTATAGCAAGTGGCTATGCGGGTCGTGATCCACAAGGAGGGTTTGCGATGGAAGCTTTACGGTTCTTTATTGAAATTGTTATGAAAATAAGCGAAAGTTCTTCTCTGTTTTAAAGTTATAAAAATGAAAAAGAAAGTTATAGTTAAAGTTAGAAGAATATGAAAGACGAAGAAGGTGGAAAAATCAGAAAACAATAAAAGCGACTATGTACAATGAAGTGGAGAGAAGAATGAAAACGATTTGGAAGAAGTGGTTGGTGATCTAAACTAAGAAAGAAAAGAAAAGAAGTAAAGAAAAGTGAAGAGATACTTACCTAGGTTGATTGATGAGTTACTTGGAAACCTTTTTGCAAGTTCTACCTTTTTGCTTCGGAGGCGTTCAACGCATAGATCATAAACTCGAGCTCGGTCCCCGTGCACATTATATCATCAAGCATAAGAAGAACGAAGTGATGTGGATCTTGGAAGAGGAGAACGTCTTCATGAACTATCGCTGGCTCTCACGTAGCTTAGTTATACTTGCTTTGGAATTCACTTGTACACTCAACAAATACAACCAAGGTAAAGTAGAAGAGGAAAAGGAAAGCAAAACAAATGTAAAGTAAAGCAGAATAGAAAACAAACAAAGCATTTACCTTTATTACTTGCTGAGACAATGAATGAAAGGAGTAGGTACATCGTCGGTGTCACTCTCAACATCAGCCCCTCTCTCTTACTTACATGAATCTTCTTCTACCCTAAGTTACATACAAATTACATAATAAGAAAAGAAAAACCTAAACTATAAAGAATTAAAACTAGGCTAAATCCTAATCTGCATTCGTGTCCAATTTCAGAACAACAATTGCCCTTTTATAGGCCAAAAACCCAACAAACAGAATCCCGGGGAGGTCGGGGGAGCAAACGCTCCCCCACTCCCCAACAAAGCCACAGAAACGCGGCCCAAGCCGTGTTTTCCGCGGCCAGGGTGTGGCCAGATGGCCACACCCTGTTGGTGGGTCTCTCCGGGGGTTTCTTCTGGCTTTATCCTTTGTTGGTTTTGTCGTTTGAGCTCCGGATTCTGACGAAATGACCTTGGATTCTTGGCTTTAACCGATCGATTCTGAGAGGATTCTTCTCAACCGGTTTCAACCTCATGATTTTGCCCTGATTTTGTGAGTGCGAATTAATTCTGATTTAATTCAGAATTCTGGTGGGCTTTTGGGCTCATTTCTCTTCATCTCCTTAAGGATTGGGCCTGCAAATAAATTAGACAAATAATTAGGACAATGCAGGCTTTTAATCTAAAATAAGTATGGAAATGTAATATTAAACATACAACATTAGCAACCAATCACACCCCATACCTATCTTTTGCTCGTCCTCGAGCAAAACAACTAAATTATACTAAGGATTATTAGACCACTTTCGTAGGTCACGCGATTGCACTGAGCATGTGCAACAAGCCGTTAAACCTCTAGGTTTCCCCTAGAGGACGAGTGTTGTCTCGTGAGGGTTTTCAGCGGATTACACCCACAAAATCCATAAAGAAAGGAAAATAAAGAGTTAGTATTTTCGAAAAGCATTTTGAAAGAGAAAAATATTTGAAATATGATTGTAAGATCTAAGCAATCTATAAGTTATAGGAAAGCCGAATTTTTCATTCCTAAATTTAGTCTCTATTCAAAAATTTGTTGTCAATCAAAGTAAGGAGTCAAATTGTACTTCTCATCTAGTCTATTACTTTACCCTAAGTCATATGCACCTTGTGACTGTGAAAATTTTGACTAAGGGTTCATTAACTCTAACTCTTATGCCTTGTTTATTTATACATATATATATATATATATATTTTTTGTGGTATTATTCCTTAGTTTTATTAGGCTTTCTAATCTGCCCATGTAACGAGCCTCTAGTCGATGACTCCCAAACCAAACGGTCTTAGGGCACCAGGTGAGAAAACACCCCAAGGACTTAAGGACTCGGGCAAACAAGGCCACAAAACTAAGGATTTTATTATATGAACCTCTTTTAGGCGTGAATACTTATGCTTTATTAGGCACAAATACCCAGCTTAATCAGAGGATTTTCTTTTCAAACTTATCTAATCATCTTTCGCATAAATACTAAGGCTTGCTTAGGCCAAAGCACCTAGCTAATCAATAATTAGATTTGTTTATCTTTTTTTTTCTTTTTATTTTTTCCAAACTTATCTAATTATCTTTCGCATAAATACTAAGGCTTGCTTAGGCCAAAGCACATAGCTAATCAATAATTAGACTTGTTTTTTTTTTATAAGGCATAAGAATCTTTGTTTTTGAACCCTAAGTGTGTAAGTGTATGAAGTGTGCATATTTCATCAAGGTAAAGATCAAGACTAAATTATTTTGACAAATTATCTTCCTAACTCTATAAATCAAACAAATAATCTTATTTTGACCAAGTATAAGAAATCCTAATTTGAATTTTCCTATTCCTTAAAATTAACTTAATTTCTTACAAAAATAAGTCAAAATATTGTTTCTATTTTTCAAAAAGTTTTTAAAAGTAAAGAAAAAATGTTAATTTTTTTTATTTTAAAGAAAAAGAAAAGTTATGTTTGACCCTCCCCCACACCTATCTCATGCATTGTCCTCAATGTATGAATTAATGCATAGATGCATGAAAAAGAAGAAAGGGAAGGAAAATGGTTACCTTAAGGTGGTGGTTCCGGTGGTGGTCTGATTGGTCAACGAAACGCGACCCAATTAACTTTTCTTGGGTCTCGGAGGAACCCACCAGCAATATCTTTAATATAACCCATTAAAAAGATAAATCCATGAAGGATCTTTATTAAATATTTTACCCCATCTAATTTCCATATTTCATAATTGATTTCGGAGTCAAATTTATCAACCACCTCGTCCCAGAATGGAGTATGAAATGATAGAATGATTGACTTGGACTCATGAAGGATAGGAACTATTACCGACTCAGGAAGGTGACTTAAATCAAGTAAAGGTTCAAGAGTCGAAATTGGTTCAGGAATTGGGTCCAAGTCAAGAAGTTAAAACTCAAGTCCACATGTATTTTCCAATAATGGAATGTGACCTAATATCGGTGATTCCAGTTCAGGAATGATAGGTGGGGGAATCAAAACTGACTCTAGAATATTATTCAAGTTTGGTAATAAAACAGGAATCAATATTGATTCAGAAAGTTGAACTGGATCACATATGTGAGAATCTAGGTCACATATCTCATTGAGTTCAATATCAAAAAATGGAGAACTTGCCAATTTATCCATGGGATTTTCAAAATTGTAAAGTTGGTCAAGTTCAACATGATCCTCAAAGATGGGTGATTCAATTTCTTTATGAATTGGTACAGGATCCAATGTTGACTCCGGGAAAAGATTGAAGTCAGGTGAAGATACCGGAGTCATAATCGAATCAGGAAATAGATTGAATCACTAAGTTGGGGTTCAGGATCATAATCATTTTCAAGTTCTATTTCAGGAAAAGGTAAACTAGCCAAACTATCAATATCATTTGGAGTTTGGGTAAGTTCAAATGGTTGTGCTGAAATGGAATCTTGATTTCCAAAACTACATGACTCTTCGGCTCTAACAGAATAGTTAGTGACATCAGGACGGTGGGAACGTAGAGATTCGACCATCATATCTATGTCACGATTACGAGTGTTTTGAGCCTGAGTCATGGCTTCAAGCATCTTTTCATAGTTGATAGGTTCATTGTTTTGATGAAAAGATGAAGAATTGTCTTGGAAGTGGTAGTTAAATTGTGAGTCCATCAGATTTGGGGATTTGTGTTTGGACTCACGCATACTCATTTCCAGAATTGATGGTTTCCTATTTTGGACGGGTGGAACTGAGTATGAATCTTGAAAATATTGTGGACTAGGTGGAGAAGAAGGACAAGGTGGTTGGAAATTATGCTCGGGGGAGGTGAATGCCCACTGACTCGGTGAAGAGTTGAAATCTATGGAAATTATAGTTATTAGATGGGGGGTATGGGTCATATTGATTCGGATAAGACCAATCCGGCACACTAGGTTGGTCAAAGTTATGATATGCTGGGTTGGTAATATCCAAAAATGAAGTCGGTGTGTAATATGAATTATTATTGTAGTTGAAAAAATTATTATTATAGTCCATATCACACAATAGAATACAAATAAAGAAAAACAAACAAATAAACAAACAAAAAAGAAAAAATTCTAGCCTAAGTTAGGATAGACTTAGGACCTAGACGACTCCTAACTATTTAGACTGTCCACGGGAGGTCTAATGTAGACTTTAACCACAAGCTAATCAGCTAGGTCAGGGCAAAGTTGGTGGGAGGTTTTCCGTCAAAGACGTTCCTTAATTAAATAACCACCAACCTTCAGGCTTTCGGCCCTCAATCCCTTGCCTAGACACTGATTTTGCAGGAGTTAGATTCCAACATTTTTCCCCCTTAGGATAATCTCCTAATTGAGTCCGAGATGTCCCTAGGGCCAACGTCTACTCAATTTTAGTTAGGCTTGGGTTAGTGAGTGCTTGGAATGTGATTTTTGGGCTAAGGAAGGGTGATCAAATCCCCACCTTATCTTGTTAATGGGTTAGTGCCCTTAAGATCAATTTGTGCAAGTGTACAAGATATGTAAGATTCACTCAAAGCGATATAAATCAACCAAGAAGTGAGTCTTATGCTAAATGCAATGCATACGTACCTTCCAGCACTCGTCAACAGTAAAAGTAAATGAATTGAAAAGACACGTGCCTAAAATGCAAACGTCTAATCAATTTTTAACTTTTGCAACAAACTTTTTACTGTTGATTATTAGCAGCTTTTTGTGATGGCATATAAGAAATAAATAATTGCAGCAAACTAGAATTTGCAAAACTAGCAGCCCTGCAAAAACCTGTTAGTAGTCAGCTCTTTATTGCCGCGGATCCGCGGCTTTTGCCGTGGAAACGCGGCAATTCAGAGGGCAATGGGTCTCTGCTTTCTAGAGCAGAGGCACAATACCACTTGTATGTCACTGCAAACTTATTTTCCTGCATTGCTTGCCCTGTAACCTGCAACAGAGAAGAAAATTCGTTTAGTTCTAAAAAATTTTAATAAAAATTCAGATTTCAATAAAAACCGTTTTACCCTCCCCGACAACGGCGCCAAAATTTAATTGAGGCTAAACCTGCACACAAAATACGGAATTATAGAACTAAAGAAAGGAGATGTGCAAGTGCTCAATTCTTCCGCTATAGCAAGTGGCTATGCGGGTCGTGATCCACAAGGAGGGTTTGCGATGGAAGCTTTACGGTTCTTTATTGAAATCGTTATGAAAATAAGCGAAAGTTCTTCTCTGTTTTAAAGTTATAAAAATGAAAAAGAAAGTTATAGTTAAAGTTAGAAGAATATGAAAGACGAAGAAGGTGGAAAAATCAGAAAACAATAAAAGCGACTATGTACAATGAAGTGGAGAGAAGAATGAAAACGATTTGGAAGAAGTGGTTGGTGATCTAAACTAAGAAAGAAAAGAAAAGAAGTAAAGAAAAGTGAAGAGATACTTACCTAGGTTGATTGATGACTTACTTGGAAACCTTTTTGCAAGTTCTACCTTTTTACTTCGGAGGCGTTCAACGCATAGATCATAAACTCGAGCTCGGTCCCCGTGCACATTATATCGTCAAGCATAAGAAGAACGAAGTGATGCGGATCTTGGAAGAGGAGAACGTCTTCATGAACTATCGCTGGCTCTCACGTAGCTTAGTTATACTTGCTTGGAATTCACTTGTACACTCAACAAATACAACCAAGGTAAAGTAGAAGAGGAAGAGGAAAGCAAAACAAATGTAAAGTAAAGCAGAATAGAAAACAAACAAAGCATTTACCTTTATTACTTGCTGAGACAATGAAAGAAAGGAGTAGGGTACATCGTCGGTGTCACTCTCAACATCAGCCCCTCTCTTACTCACATGAATCTTCTTCTACCCTAAGTTACATACAAATTACATAATAAGAAAAGAAAAACCTAAACTATAAAGAATTAAAACTAGGCTAAATCCTAATCTGCATTCGTGTCCAATTTCAGCACAACAATTGCCCTTTTATAGGCCAAAAACCCAACAACCAGAATCCCGGGGAGGTCGGGGGAGCAAACGCTCCCCCTAACTCCCCAACAAAGCCGCAAAAACGCGGCCCAAGCCGCGTTTCGCGGCCAGGGTGTGGCCAGATGGCCACACCCTGTTGGTGGGTCTCTCCGGGGGTTTCTTCTGGCTTTATCCTTTGTTGGTTTTGTCGTTTGAGCTCGGATTCTGACGAAATGACCTTGGATTCTTGGCTTTAACCGATCGATTCTGAGAGGATTCTTCTCAACCAGTTTCAACCTCATGATTTTGCCCTGATTTTGTGAGTGCGAATTAATTCTGATTTAATTCAGAATTCTGGTGGGCTTTTGGGCTCATTTCTCTTCATCTCCTTAAGGATTGGGCCTGCAAATAAATTAGACAAATAATTAGGACAATGCAGGCTTTTATTCTAAAATAAGTATGAAAATGTAACATTAAATATGTAACATTAGCAACCAATCAACTTGGGTTAGTAAGTGAGGAGAATGTTTGTGGGTTAAGGAGGATAATGACTTCCCCACCTTATCTTGTTTATAGGACAAGCCCTTAAATAAATTTAGTGCAGTGTATAAGTATATAAAAAAAAGTAACATTCAAGCAATATTTCATACAAGAATGAACCTTATACTAAATGCTATGCACACATACCTTGGATCCAGCACTCTTCAATAGTAAATAGTAAATGTAACGAAATAGACACGTGCTTAAATGCAAAGTCTAAATCATTTTTAGCATTTACAATCAATCTTTTACTGTTGTTGTTAGAAATGTGTGTACAGTGAGTCAAACAAGGAAATAAATTGCTACAGATATTAAACTTTGCAATTCAGCCAACCTGCAGAAAATACAGGTTAGTAGTTCACTCAGATTGCCACAGGAATGTAGCAAATCTGAGGGCTTCTGAGCTCTGCTTTCTTGAGCAGAGTCAGGGCCACTTATATGTCCACTATAGTAAAAAATCCTTGTTGTAAAACCTATACACCAAGAACAAAATAGAAAGTTAACCAAAAATATAAATATAAAAAGAGAATAACTTACCGCCCCTCCCGGTAACGGCGCCAAAATTTGATTGAGGTTTTTCCTGCACACAAGAATACATAATTTTAGAACTTAGAATAAAGAGTGCAAGTACTCAATACTACCGCAATAGCAAATGGCTATGCGGGTCGTGATCCACAAGGAGGGACTAGCGATGGAAGCTTTTTTAGCAAGTACTCTTTTAAGTTACAAAAAATGGTTAAAGTTCTTCTTTAGTTTTTTAAAAGAAAATGAAAAAGAGTTAAAGTTAAGTTAGGAAGAAAGTGGTAGATAGAGAAGGTGGAGAAAATAGAAGTGGATATGTACAAAGAAATTGAAAAGATTGAAAAAGATTTGAATGTTGATGGTGTTGTTAATCTAAACTAAGGAATTAAAAGAAATAAAACTAAACATTACTTACCTCCTTTGGCCCAATACTTACCTTGAATCTGTGGCAATGATGTTACCTTGAAGTAGAGGCAATCAGCGCATAGCCCATAAGAGTCGATTCCAATCTCTTCCACATTACATCATCAAGATAATACAAGTATAAAATGATATAGAATGAGGCTAAAAATCCATCGTCATGAGCTATCGGTGGCACTCGCAAAGGCAAGGCTCTTTTGATGCTATAAGACTCACTTGGATAGCAATTGATACCAGAAGAAGAAAAGTAGAGAGGAAGAAGAAGAATACAAAAAACAAAGAAGAACTTACAAATGCAACTATCGATTCAATCTTGTAACAATAAGAGAAAAGAACAACTTACACCGGTGTCACTCTCAGTACAAGCTTAACTCTCGTTCTCCTATGAAACTCTAATCTCCTCTAAATTACTTAAATAAAACTAAAAATTACATAAAAAGAAAAATAAAAACTTACACTAAAAAGAAGGAAAAACTAGCCTAAAGTCTATCTCTGCATGGTCATTTCGTGTGGTCTCTGAAAAACTCTGTATTTATAGGCAAAACCCAACAGGGAGAGACATACGAAGATAGGGGGAGCAAACGCTCCCCAACACCTCCAACAAGCCGTGGAAACGTGGACGCATTTCCGCGGCAAGGTGTGGCCAGGTGGCCACACGCTGTTGGTGGTACTCCCTGGCTTCGCGATTTGTTTTTATCTTGTTCTGGATTTCTCATTTCAGCTTCTGAATTTGATGAAACGACCTTTGATCTTAGGCTTTAACCAATAGATTTGTAGAGATTTATTCTAACTGAGTTTCAACCGATCTGATTTGCTCTGATCTGCCATGATTTTCTGATTTCGAATTAATTCTGAATTAAATTAGAATTTTGATGGGCTTGGGCTCGTTTCTTTTCCTTTCCTTTAGCCATGGACCTGCAAATAAATTAGACAAAAATTAGGATTAAAAGCAGAGTTTATTATATAATAAGTATGAGAATATGATAATAATTATGCAATATCAGCAACCGATCAGTCAACATTTGGGTTTGTCGTATGGACTCAAGAAAGGCTTCAAAACTTTTTTCTAAACTAAAGGAAGATTTTTATTCTATAGGTTGATCTTGACATAGAATATTCGAAGCAGAATGTTGGTCAGGTTGTTGATAGTATAACTCAGGAGAATTGTATGCCCACTGACTCGGTGAAGTGTAGTGATGATCATCCCAGACTTGTTCATAATATTGAGGTTGGGATATGTACTGATTCAGATAAGACCAATCTGGCATACTTGGTTGGTCAAAGTTATGTAATGTCCGGTTAGTAATATCCGAATTGAAAGAGGTTGGGGTGAAATATAGATTTGAGTTATAATCAAAATAATTATAATTATAATCTATTTCACAAGAACAAACAAATAAACAAACAAGAAAACAAAGAAAAATTTAGCCTATGTAGGGTAAACCTCTAGACAACTCCTAACTGGTTAACTGGTCACCGGAGGTATATTGTAAAACTTGACCACAAGTTAATCGAACAGGTAGGGGCAAGACCAGAGGAAGGTATTCATGCTTAAACAACGGACCTAATTATGCCAAACCACTAGCTTTCAGGGTTTCACCCCTCAATTCCTAACCTTTGACACTGATTTGGCAAGAGTCAACTTCTAACAACTTCCCCCTTAGGTCAATCTTTATTTGAGTCTGAGATGTTCCTAGGCCCAACGTCTACTCAATTTTAAGTTAGGCTGGGTTAGTGGGTGACGAGATAGTTTTTGGGCTAAGAAAGGGTAATGACTTCCCCACCTTATGTTGTTTAACAGGTTATGCGCTTAGATTGTTTCCATGCTCGTGTGCAAGTATATAGCAAAAATAACACCCAAGTAATATAACATACAAGTGTGTTTCCTTTTATATACAATGCAGACGTACCTTTGCTCCAACACTCTTCAACAATAATGTAAAATGAAAATGAAATTAGGCAGATGCCCTAGAATGCAAAGTTTAAACTATTTTTTTTAGCATTTAACAATCACCAAGTTACTGTTGAATTAAAATTAGTATATATTGTGATCTATATTTGAAAACTAATAGCTGTAGAGGGTAAAACTTTGAATTTCAAGTAATCTACAAGAAAGCAGGCTAGTAATCCCTCCACAATTGCTGTGCAAACGCAGCTTTTGTCGCGTTTCTGCGGCAATATTATTATGCCATGTTCTCTGCTTTCTAGAGCAGAGGCTTAGGGTAGCAATATATCCACTGCTACTTTTAGTTTTCAGAATCCTACCCCTGTGCACAAAAACATAGAAGAAAAAGAGTTAAATCGTTAGAATAAATCAAAAATAAACGAAATTTATCGTTCCTCCCCGGCAACGATGCCAAAATTTTTATCGAGCCAAACCTGCACATAAAAAGATATAGAATTTAGGAACAATGTTAGGTCCTCAATGCTACCGTGTAGCCTAGGGCTAACTGGTTGTGATCTATAGGGAGGGACTGCATGGAAGCAATTAAGTTAGT
The DNA here is from genome assembly GCA_038442645.1 of Agave tequilana. Taxonomy (NCBI): domain Eukaryota; kingdom Viridiplantae; phylum Streptophyta; class Magnoliopsida; order Asparagales; family Asparagaceae; genus Agave; species Agave tequilana. Next base: position 50,965 of record JAVJIF010000673.1, on the reverse strand, counting down.
TTCTACTTTTAATTCACTAAACAACTTAAGAGTTCTCTTCTCAATTTTAAAAGAAAATAAAAATAGTTAAAGCTAATCTAAGTTAAAAGAAATCCAAAGAAACGAAGAAATGGTTTTGTTGTTAATTCAAATTAAAATGAGTTCAAAGAAAAAGAAATAAAAAGAGAAAGTGTTGGTTTTGAAAGACTAAGAAAGGAAAAGTGATAAAGAAGGAGTAATTACCTATATTGTTGAATAACGTATCTTGAGTTGTAGTGAAGATTACCTTGAATTAAAGAGAAGCAGTAGAAAATAAAAATATTGCTTTGATGGGGAGATTCTGTCTCCTCGTCTTAAAATTACCGCAAGCGCACGGTCGTTCGATTGTAGCACTTGAGGGTCGGTCCACAGGGATGGTGCTTCTTTTGGTTATGACACTTCTACACGAATTGATCAAAAGATTTTGTGGTAATTTTGTTTTCTAAGAAAAATCTATGATAACAAATACATAGGGTTTGAATCCACTAAGCAATCAAGCGTGTAAAATCAATTACGTCTCTCTCTAATATTCAATTCATACAATGTCACTTTATATGTACCATATCGATCTCATATTTATCAATCCATAAAAAAGCATAAGCTATCTAAGTAAGTAGTCAAAGCATAACCTATCAGAGTAGTTAAACAAAGCATAAGTTATCAGAGATACTACCAAGCATAGCCTATCAATCATCCGCGAATAGAATAGAGAGAGATTTCATTGATTAAAACATATTTGACTAACTCAGTTTCATCTTACCCTAAGTACTAATAGAATTAGTTATTCATAGTGCCAAAATAAAAAAAAATAATAAAAAAATAAAAACAAATTTACCTGCAGGAAGATGCCGCCCTTGCAGCCGGCCAAGACCTCTGCCCACCAAAAGAAACTGCAGTTTTATACTCCAATCAAAAGACAGCCAAAAGCTTTGCTTTCAAACTCAAGGCACCAGTCACACGCAGCCAAAGGGTCTTGCTCCAATCACAAAGTGCCCAGCAAAAGAACTTCTCTCCAATCAAAAGCCACCAACAAAGAATTTTGCAGCAAAGTGAAGACAAAAAAAAAAAAAAATAAAACCAAACTTGCAGAGAGCATCAAAGTTGCGGCCGAAAAAAAATCTTAATCACCTTTTGTTTTTGTTTTCCAGCAAAAGATAAACCCTAAAAAAATAAAACCCTCCTCCTCTCTAGAACGCTCGCATCATGTAGCATTTATAGGCCAATATACATGATATTCTCACCTCCTTATACAAATCCACTCCTCTCATGACTTTCAATCCCCACTCCTGATCAAAATAAAAGAAGAGTGCAAATATCATAGAAAAAATCTCAGTCTAATAAAGAATTCGAAAAAAGTAGAACAATTACATTCAGCCCTCTCAACATTTCATAATTGCATCAGCTTCAGTCCAATGGTCTTCGCATAACTTCTTTGGCTTTTACGGGCAGGCAGATGGCTGAATTGGCAAAATCTCTCAACTAGAGAGTTGTAGATATTCGAATTCTCTTTCCGTAGACACCTGGATGACCATTTTTGAGATCCTGTAGCCAAAGTTATGGTCAAAATATTGCAACATGCTTGGAAAGCATCCCTCAATCTTTTACAAATTGCGTGATTTTATTGTTGAATGTAACCAGATTTCTCTTTCTCTTTATTTTACCTGTTTCCTGCAAAATATAATCAAATATACCCGAGTAGCATTATTTATATACAAATAATAGATAATTAGGAGTATAAAAATGGTATAAAATCATGCTGATCAAATACCCCCACACCTATCTTTTGCTAGTCCTCGAGCAAAACTAATAAAAAGAAAAAAGAAAAACTAAACTACTCTAACTCACTTTCGTAGGAATCACGGTTACACTTAGCATGTGCAACAAGCCGTTAAACCTCTAGGTTACCCTAGAGGACGAGTTTTGTCTCGTGAGGGTTTTCAGTGGATTACACCCACAAAATCCAAGAAAGTTAGAGATTAAGAAATAAATAGAAGTAAAATAAGGATAAACGAAAATCAAGAAAAGAAAAACAAATCAAAATTTTTTCTCTTTTTTTTTATTTTTTTATTTTTTTATTCTTTTTTACTTTATTTATTTTTTTTTTTTTTGTGATAACTAGTTAGTAAGATCATCAGTTCCCATGAGTTTCATTTTCAAGTAAAATCTCAATTCCAGAAATCATATTGGCTATAAAATAAAGTCTCAAATCTAAAACTTTACACCACCTGTCCTAAGTTTCAGATCCTATGTACCCCGTGATCGTGATGTAGTTCTTAAGCTTGGGAATATTTAATTACAACTTTCATACTTTTTTTTTTTTTTTTTAGAATTTTTTTTTTAACTATCTTTCGCGTAAATACCGAGGCTTCCTGAGGCCAAGGTACCTAGCTAATTGATAATCAAAATTATTATATTTTTATAATGTCTTGTCCTCTTAGGCTTTCTCAGCTACCCATATAGCGAGCTTTGGGTCAATGCTCCCAAACCAGATGGTCTTAGGGCAATAAGTGTAAAGACACTCCTACGGACTTAATTACTCAAGCAACTGAGGCCATAAGACAAGACTTATTGATATTTATTTTATTATATAATACTAATAATTATTATTTTTTTTTTGTTTTTTGTTTTTTTTTAGTTGCAATCAATATCCCAAGCCTATGAACTAATAGTGTAAGTGCTGTTGGGTACATAATCACTTAGACTAAGTTTAGATGGTATGTCCGTTTTAGATTCTAATCTTTATTTTAAGATTTTATAATTCTTTCATCTTGATCTTACCCTTAAAATCCACTCAACGATACTAAATCACTCACATACTAGCTACTCATTTTCAGAAAATTTTTCAAATTTTTCACATTTTGTTTTTTTTTAATTATTTTTTTTAAAGACTCTCAATAAAGAAAGAAAAGAGAAATAAAGTGAAAACCCTAAAACTAAAACAAAATCAAAAAGACTCCTAAACAAAAGAAATATGAATCCCCCCCACATCTAAACTGTGCCATGTCCTCATGCATACTTGAATACAGAGATAGAATGAATATGGTATGTAATTGACACATCCAAAACGTGCACACAATCATGATGACCATACATTCCAAGCATACAAAAAATATACAAATAAAAACAGTATGCTAGAATTAAGAAATACTCACAGTGCACTAGGAAATCAAGTTGTCGAATCCATGAGAATTCTCCATGTGTGTGGTGGATGCCTCCTTGCTTATCCTGTATTACTTGTAATAAACTCGGCACAAAGGTTAGAGAGAGAGAACAGAAAAAAAGAAATAAATAAATAAATAAATAAAAATAAAAAACTCTAAACACTACTGACTCCTTAAGGTTATTCGAAATCCTAAAACAAGTGGATAAGGATGAAGCAGGTAATAGTGAAAATGTACAAACCTTCACTTGAGCTACCTTGATTGGCAATTGGAGGTTCCTGGTCAGGTTCATCATTCGGGGTTGGTAGCAGGAATCTCAAGGCTCGTTCTAACTCATCTCTGCTTCCCGTGTGTGATGGCAGTGCAAGGTTGTGCAACCCCACAAAATTCTCATGCATTGGCACATGTGGACAGAGCCTGTGTTGCCAATTATGAATACCCAGACGAAATTCAGTGTCGGTAGCAATTGGTTGCATGATTCGGTTAACATACTCATTCACCGACTCTCCTTCGTCAAAACCAAATTCCAAAAACGGCGAGTTGTAATCCAGAAAACCATTCTCGTCGTCCCACAGGCCGTGGTCTATATCTGGGTCTGCCATGTTCTTACTTTTCCCACTTGCTTTGTTAGCGTCTAAAATAAGGAATCAGAAAGTTAGATTTTTTTTTTCTTCTAATACATAAAATTACAGATTCAATGTATGAACAGCTCATCCAGTGTATTGGGGGTCATGAAGATTCATAACCTCCTCATTATCGCTCACAGGAATTTCGAAGAACGGCTTTAAACGTTGCCCATTAACCTTGAACATTGCACCATTTTTCGGATCTTCTATCTCCACTGCCCCATGCGGAAATACCACACGCACCATGAATGGTCCCGTCCATCTGGATCTCAACTTACCAGGAAATAAATGCAACTTAGAATCATATAATAGGACTTTCTAACCAGGTGTGAATGTCTTTCGCAAAATTGCTCTGTCATGGAACACCTTTGTCTTTTCCTTATATATTCTGGCGTTCTCGTACGCTTCATTCTTGATTTCTTCCAACTCGTTAAGTTGAAGCTTTCTATGTGTGCCCGCCATGTCAAGATCAAAATTGAGCTGCTTTATGGCCCACATGGCTCTATGCTCCAATTCTACTGGTAGATGACAGGCTTTCCCAAAGATAAGCCGATATGGAGACATTCCAAGATTGGTTTTAAAAACAGTTCGATATGCCCACAGAGCATCTGCTAATTTTAACGACCAATCTTTGCGATTCAAATTTACAGTTTTCTCCAGAATCTGCTTGATTTCCCTGTTGCTTACTTCCACTTGACCGCTCGTTTGTGGATGATAAGGAGTTGATAGTTTATGGGTAATTGAGTACTTTCTCATTAGAGCCTCAAAAGAACGGTTACAGAAGTGGGTACCATTGTCGCTGATAATTGCACGTGGCGCACCAAATCGAGAAAAAATATTCTCTTTTAAAAATTTGACAACAACCTTGTTGTCATTGGTCCTGCTTGCCACAGCTTCTACCCATTTGGACATATAATCAACAGCAACCAGAATGTACAGATTTCCAAATGAGTTTGGGAATGGTCCCATGAAGTCAATTCCCCACACATCGAATATTTCGACCGTTAATATTGGGTGTAACGGCATCATGTTCCTCCTTGTGATCTTGCCCACATGTTGACAACGAGTGCAACATTTGCAGAACTCGTGAGCATCCTTAAAAAGGGTGGGCCAATAAAAACCACACTGCAGGACCTTTTCTGCAGTCTTCTTCGCTCCGAAATGCCCCCCACAAGCTTGGTCATGACAGAATGACAAGATGCTTTTGTGTTCTTCTTCGGGGACACACCTCCTAAATATCTGATCAGGACAGTACTTCCACAGATATGGATCATCCCAATAGAAGTATTTCAATTGAGAGTGAAATTTATATTTGTATTGTCTTGACCATTCTTTAGGTGTTTTTCTGGTCACAAGGAAGTTGACAATATCAGCGAACCATGGCTCTCTTATCATGGCAAACAGTTGCTCATCAGGAAAGTGCTCGTTTATGGGTACATTAGAGGATGGAGCATTTGGTAGACGGGACATGTGATCAGCCACCAGATTATCAGTCCCCTTTTTGTCTTTAATTTGCAGATCAAATTCCTGAAGTAGCAGAACCCACCTTATCAGTCGTGCCTTCGCGTCTTTCTTTGTCAGCAAGTATTTTAGAGCAGCATGATCAGTGTAAACAGTGATTTCTGAGCCAATCAAGTAAGACCTAAACTTTTCAAGCGCAAAAACCACAGCTAGGAATTCTTTCTCAGTTGTAGAGTAGTTGAGTTGCGCATCGTTCAGTGTCCTACTGGCGTAATAGATCACATGAGGCTGCTTGTTAATCCGCTGCCCGAGGACTGCACCAATCGCGTAATCAGACGCGTCACACATTAGCTCAAAAGGTTGGCTCCAATCTGGTGCATGAATTATAGGGGCTGAAATTAGCTCCTTCTTTAAGATCTCAAATGCCTCAAGGCATTCTGGGAGAAAACAAATGGAACGTCCTTGGCGAGTAGGCTGGTTAATGGGCGAGCAATCTTGCTGAAGTTTTGTATAAATCGTCGATAAAAACCAGCATGTCCCAGGAATGATCTGATATCCTTAACTGATTTAGGAGGTGGGAGATGAGCTATCAAATCCACTTTCGCTTTGTCCACCTCTATCCCTTTCTTTGAGATTACATGACCCAGAACAATGCCTTGTTGGACCATAAAATGACACTTCTCCCAATTCAATGTTAGATTCTTTTCTTTGCATCGAGCAAGAACTAGGTTGAGATGGTGAAGGCATTCTGAGAAGGAATCTCCAAAGATTGAAAATCATCCATAAATACCTCGAGGAATCTTTCCACCATGTCGGAAAAGATGCTGAGCATACATCGTTGGAATGTTGCAGGTGCGTTGCATAACCCAAAGGGCATGCGTCTGTATGCAAATGTTCCAAACGGACATGTGAATGTAGTCTTCTCCTGATCCTCAGGAGCGATTGGGATCTGATTATAACCGGAGTACCCATCGAGAAAGCAATAATATTCATGTCCGGCGAGACGTTCCAACATCTGGTCAATGAACGGCAAAGGAAAATGATCCTTTCTTGTCTCCGCATTGAGCTTTCTGTAATCAATACACACTCGCCATCCTGTCTGAATCCGAGTAGGTATAAGCTCATCATCATCGTTCTTAACCACAGTGATTCCCGACTTCTTTGGCACCACTTGCACAGGACTCACCCACGAGCTGTCAGAGATTGGATAAATGATTCCATTATCGAGGCATTTCAAAATATCTTTTCTTACTGCCTCCTTCATTACAGGATTCATTCTGCGTTGGGGGTCTCTTCTTGGTTTGGCATCTTCAATTAAGTGGATCCGATGCTGAACAATAGTTGGACTGATCCCTTTTATATCAGCCATTGTCCACCCTATAACTTCCTTGTTCTCCTTTAGTACAGACAAGAGTGATTCCTCTTGGTTCTTACTCAGATTGGAAGCTATTACGACCGGAAGCTTTTCGTCCTCACCCAGATAGGCATATTTTAATGTGTCAGGAAGAGGTTTTAGCTCTAAGTTGGGTGGCTCCTCCACTGATGGTCGAAGTGGTGCTCGAATTCCCTCATCGAGTGATTCATAAAGAGGCTCCCAGTGCGTTGTACACACTTGATCAGCTCGTACGAACGCTTCATCATCTTCAAAGTGTTCCATTTCGTCCGACTCTGACTCTTGGTCAAGATGCTCGATGTCTGATCCTTCATCTTCAAAATATTCACTTGATATCCCTTGGATCATGTTGACATCAAAAGGTTGATTAGAGTGATCGCATGGTTGCTTTCCAAGATTAAAAATATTGAGATCAATAGTCATGTTCCCAAAGGTGAGTTTCATTAACCCACTATGACAATTTATCAACGCATTTGATGTTGCCAAGAAAGGTCGGCCAAGAATCACCGGAATTTGTCCTCTCGGGTTTTCCACCGGTGCAGTTTCAAGGACAACAAAATCGACTGGGAATATGAATTCTCCAACCTTGATCAACACATCTTCTACCTCGCCCTTTGGGATTTTTACCGATCTATCAGCCAGTTGCAAGGTAATCCTTGTAGGTTTTAACTCACCCACTCCTAACTGCTTGTAGACTGAGTATGGAAGCAAGTTGACACTTGCCCCCAAATCTAGTAAGGCCTTGTCAATCACTGTAGTCCCAATAGTGCAGGATAGAGTCGGACATCCAGGGTCCTTGCATTTCACTGGCATTGTGCTCTTTATGATCTCGCTAATATTTGCAGCAAGGAAGACCTTCTTAGGAGTTTGATGAGCTCGTTTCTTTGTGCATAGATCCTTCAAGAACTTTGCATATGATGGAACCTGTTCGATGGCTTCAAGGAGAGGAATATTCACTTTGACTTGCTTGAAAATTTCTAAGATCTTCTCCATCTGCGTTGTGTTCTTCTTAGATCGGAGCCTATTTGGAAAGGGCGCCGGTGGATCATATGTAGGCTCAATAACTTTCTCAGTTTCCTTTTCACTTGCTTTGCTAGAGCTTGAGGGTGATGGATCTGCCACCGGGTCAGTTGATTTTGTATGATCATAGACTTCCACCTGATTGTCCACCTCTTTCCCAGACCGTAATATGTGGATTGCATTCAGTTGAGCTGAATTTGAAGTGTTATTGTTAGCTCTGGTATCCCTGGGGTTGATCTCAGGTTGACTGGGGAAAGTCCCTCTTTCTCTTTCATTCATTTGAGAAGACATCTTACTCATTTGCAACGTGAGTTGTTGTATGGCTTGTTGATTAGATTGCAACATCTGTTGATTGGACTGGAACATCTGATTCGTCGATTGCATAAATGAGTTGAAGTTCTTCTCCATGGCGTTCAACTTCTGATCACTTCCAAATCCTGGTGGCGGCATTGATGGATTTGCATATGTTGGAGTGGATTGTGGTGCCACAAAGGCCGGTTGTTGTTGATATTGAAATGTGTTTGGCCTTGTGGACTGTGAACCACTTGGTTGGGAGGTGCTTGATGCCCCTCCTTGATATCCTCCTCCTTGATTCCATGAAAAGTTAGGGTGACTCTTCCACCCTGGATTGTATGTTGGTGCAAATGGATCATTCCTTTGTCGCTGATAAGTGGCATTTAACTGTTGTCCCTGACTATTCATTAGTGGGTTTGGAAGGAATGGGCAATCTTCCATGACATGAGTTGGAGATTGACAGTTAAAGCAACTTGGTACAGAGGTCTGATTCACTTGATCGAATTGCTGAGGAGGAGTCCCCTTGCTTTCCAACACTTCAATCCTTCTCATCAGTGCGGCCATCTTTGCTTCAGCTGCAATGGAGTTTTCGATCGAATGCATGCCACTCCTTGATGTGGTGGTTGAATTGATAGTTGGTGGCTTCTCATTAAACCCTTCCCACTGCATTGTTTTCTCTGCCATCTCTTCGAGGAATATCCATGCATCATCATCTGTCATCCTCATGAAGTCACCGTGACTCATGGATTCAAGAAGAGTTTTCGAGTTGTAATCAACACCCTCGTAGATAATTTGACAGAGACGCCACTTTTCTATGGCATGATGGGGACATTGAGCTAGAAGGTCCTTAAACCTTTCTAAGTATCTCCAAAATGGTTCTTTGTCCCGTTGTCTGAATTGATTTATCTCAGATCGAATCCTTGCAGTCTTGTGCATTGGGAAGAATTTCTTTAGAAAGACTGCAACAAATTCCGCCCACGTTGTGATTGAGTTGATGGTCAGGCTATACAACCACTTCTTAGCATTGTCCCGAAGTGCAAATGGAATAAACCTTAACTTGACTCCATCTTCACTCAGCTGCCTAATTCTCATCATTGCGCACACCTCCTCAAATTCATTGATGAACATATATGCATCTTCAGATTCCAGTCCAGAGAATTTGGGGAGCATAGTGATATATTGTGGCTTCAACTCATAGTTGTTTTCAGTAGCTTCTGGCAATCTGATGCATGAAGGGTGTGATGACCGAGGAGGGTAACATCGGTCCATGAGGACCATTGGTGGAACAGGGTCAGTCATCTTGATCTCGTTCGTATCTATGCTGACAAGGCGTCCTTTTGAGTCACGTTCCCAAGCTGACATGTATCAGCGTAAGAATTGAGTTGGAATGTGAGATGCTTGGGTAGCACTAAAATTTTTTTTTTTTTAGTTTTTTTTTCTTTTCAGTAGACGTGCTAAGACTAAAGAGGACACCGGTCCCCGGCAACGGCGCCAAAAACTTGATGGGGAGATTCTGTCTCCTCGTCTTAAAATTACCGCAAGCGCACGGTCGTTCGATTGTAGCACTTGAGGGTCGGTCCACAGGGATGGTGCTTCTTTTGGTTATGACACTTCTACACGAATTGATCAAAAGATTTTGTGGTAATTTTGTTTTCTAAGAAAAATCTATGATAACAAATACATAGGGTTTGAATCCACTAAGCAATCAAGCGTGTAAAATCAATTACGTCTCTCTCTCTAATATTCAATTCATACAATGTCACTTTATATGTACCATATCGATCTCATATTTATCAATCCATAAAAAAGCATAAGCTATCTAAGTAAGTAGTCAAAGCATAACCTATCAGAGTAGTTAAACAAAGCATAAGTTATCAGAGATACTACCAAGCATAGCCTATCAATCATCCGCGAATAGAATAGAGAGAGATTTCATTGATTAAAACATATTTGACTAACTCAGTTTCATCTTACCCTAAGTACTAATAGAATTAGTTATTCATAGTGCCAAAAATAAAAAAAATAATAAAAAAATAAAAACAAATTTACCTGCAGGAAGATGCCGCCCTTGCAGCCGGCCAAGACCTCTGCCCACCAAAAGAAACTGCAGTTTTATACTCCAATCAAAAGACAGCCAAAAGCTTTGCTTTCAAACTCAAGGCACCAGTCACACGCAGCCAAAGGGTCTTGCTCCAATCACAAAGTGCCCAGCAAAAGAACTTCTCTCCAATCAAAAGCCACCAACAAAGAATTTTGCAGCAAAGTGAAGACAAAAAAAAAAAAAAAAAAAACCAAACTTGCAGAGAGCATCAAAGTTGCGGCCGAAAAAAATCTTAATCACCTTTTGTTTTTGTTTTCCAGCAAAAGATAAACCCTAAAAAAATAAAACCCTCCTCCTCTCTAGAACGCTCGCATCATGTAGCATTTATAGGCCAATATACATGATATTCTCACCTCCTTATACAAATCCACTCCTCTCATGACTTTCAATCCCCACTCCTGATCAAAAATAAAAGAAGAGTGCAAATATCATAGAAAAAATCTCAGTCTAATAAAGAATTCGAAAAAAGTAGAACAATTACATTCAGCCCTCTCAACATTTCATAATTGCATCAGCTTCAGTCCAATGGTCTTCGCATAACTTCTTTGGCTTTTACGGGCAGGCAGATGGCTGAATTGGCAAAATCTCTCAACTAAAGAGTTGTAGATATTCGAATTCTCTTTCCGTAGACACCTGGATGACCATTTTTGAGATCCTGTAGCCAAAATTATGGTCAAAATATTGCAACATGCTTGGAAAGCATCCCTCAATCTTTTATAAATTGCGTGATTTTATTGTTGAATGTAACCAGATTTCTTTCTCTTTATTTTACCTGTTTCCTGCAAAATATAATCAAATATACCCGAGTAGCATTATTTATATACAAATAATAGATATTAGGAGTATAAAAATGGTATAAAATCATGCTGATCATGCTTTGACTAGATTGAGTACGATGAAAAAAAGTAGAAAACTCTATTGATGTCACTTCAAAACAATTCTCTTTAAAGAAGGATTACATCAGTGTCACGCTAATTACAATTCTTCTTCTTCTTCTCTCATGTAACTCTCTCTAGCTAAAATAAAATAAAAATTACATTAAAAAAGGAAAAAAACCTAAACTAAACTAAACTAAACTAAAGCTCACTGCTGGAATTCATCCCTTTGCCTTGGAGTATGCAGGTATTTATATGAGAAATAAGATAGGGGTAAGAGTACAGAGATAGGGGAAGCAAACACTCCCCAAGATTATAATACCAGGCCGCGAAAACGCGGTTTTTGCCGTGTTTCCGCGGCAAGATCTTAGCCGTAGGGCCAGGATCAAAGGGCGTATGTTCGTCGATTTGCCTTCTATCCTTTTATCCTATTGGATTTTCAGTTTCTACTTTGGATTTGACGAAATATCCTTGATCTTTAGCTCAACCAATTGGGTCTTCAAAAATTTATTTTTCCTTTGAATTTTGATGATATTATCTCATCTGATATACCTAGTCTTCAGATATTATCACATATTTGCTTTACATATTCATGGATTATATTACTCCATCTATGGTTGATATTTCTAATATTGACATGAGAAAATTTATAATGAGTTCATATCTTAAAGCCTTAGGATTACATGTTTATCTTGCCACCACTAGGACAAATGCTTAGAGGCTAATGCATAAGCCATGATTGCACTAAAACAAACACTTAGCAATAATCATCTTTCTATGATTTCTCATCGTGATTCGCTTTTGTAGTCTGAAATATGTTGATCTCTCTTGAAGGACAAGGTTCAAACGATATGGTGAGAGAATCTAATGAAGATGATTCCGATTAAGCTTGCTTCATGGTCTAAGGGAATAACTCCCTACTTATTTGAGGAGTGTCCAGTTTACCAATCTCAACAGATGTTCCCTGATAGTATGAATGCAGCCTATGCCAGACCCAATTACAATCCTTACTCCAAGACGTACAACCCGGGATAGAGGAATCATCTAAATTTTTCTTAGAGTCAATCTGGTCCTGAGCAGCCAAGATAACAACTTCCACAACAATACACTGCTCAAACCCATCAACCCAATTTCCATCAAAATCAACCAAATTTTCAGTCGACGTACAAACACAATTTCCAGCCCGCTTACCAACGTCAGCAACAAAATCATTCAGATAGGAAAGTGTCAGATTTGGAAAGAATGATAGAAACCTTGTCCAAAACTCAAGCCTCAATGATGAACAATCATAATCAAGCTATTAATAGGCTAGAGGTTCAAATAAGTCAATTGGCTAACTCACTTAATGAAAGACAAAAAGAAAAATTTCCTAGTCAGCCATTGCCTAATCCAAAGAACCCTTTCACTATTAATGAAGCTGAGGATATAATTCCAAACAATATAACACTGTCCATATCCTAAGATCAGGAAAACAAGTTGATAACAAGATTTCTAATCACCTAGTTTGCAACAATCCAGTTTCAAATCCTCCTATGACTACACTACAAGTTCCGAATGATCCATCTTCATCTTCAAGTTTACAACTATCAACTTCCAAGTCTAATGAAAAGGATAAAACAGATGAGCAAAACCCTATTGTGCCATTTCCTAATATGCCAGCAACCAGCAAGTCCAATTCTCAAATGAAAAAGATTAGGAAAATGTTCAATCAAGTCCAGATAAATGTGCCCCTTCTTAATGTTAAACAACAAGTTCCATTATATGCCAAATTTTTAAAGACATGTGCACCATGAAAAGAAAAACAAATGTTCCCAAAAAGGTTTTCCTCGCATCTAACATCGGTGAGTTGTTAACCGGGCCCATTTCTGTAAAATACAAAGACCCCGGGAGTCCAACCATTTCATGCATCATAGGACAGGCCACTATAAACTGGGCACCGCTTGATCTAGAAGCAAGTATCAACTTGCTTCCCTTTTTCGTGTACCAGCAACTCGGGTTGGACGATCTTCGTCCAACCCGGGTTACTATACAATTAGCTTATCGTTCTGTAAAGATTCCCAAAGGTGAATTATAGATGCCCTTATTCGGGTCGGGGAGTTCATCTACCCTGTAGATTTCATCGTTCTGGAAACACAACCAGTGCGAAACCCGAAAGCTTAAACCCCGGTCATTCTAGGATGACCTTTCCTATTGAAACTTGATTTTGATGATACATTTGTGAATCCATGTCATTAGAGCTCTATCTCACAAGCTTATACAAGAGTCCTACATGCTCAAGTCTTCCCAAGGAATATAGCTATGGATGTGTATTGTAATGTTTATTAGAATGTTAAAAGTCTTGAACACACACACACACACATCATAAACCCTTGTAGTCAACTTATACATTTGATTAGTCGACTTATAACAACTATAGTCAACTAACTCCTTATTATTGTCGACTTAGCCTTTGCCTAAGATGCATACCAACTTTCTGTTTTTAATCTGTATGCACTATTAGTCGACTTAGTAATCTTTGTAGTCGACTAATATATGGCCTAGTCGACTTATACCTTCTACCGGTCGACTATTTTTAGTTTTCAGAAACATGTCTTTTGTATCAGCCATTACCTAGTCGACTTTCCCCCTTTATAAGTCAACTAATATAGGCAAAAACTGTTCTTCTAGTCGACTAACCCATAGACTCAAGTCGACTAATAGCAGTTTCTGACTGTTGGACAATTTCTGATATCTAGTATTTTATCCAACGTTTCAATATTCAAATTTGTCCTGATAACTACCCTAACGATCATAGATTTTAGCTATAAATAGTGATTCTGTCCTAGGCTAAAACACCAATTAAAAATACAAGTTTTCTGCCCAAAAACTCTGTTGAAAAATCTATTTTTCTGAAAACTTGTTTCCACTTTTATTTCTTCACTCAAATTCCTCCTCCATAGTGAAGATTTCTGAGAGTCCACCTATAAGAGTCTTTGTTCATGATCACATACAGATTCAAGGCTTATAGGAATGATTGTATTCACTCAAAGAGAAAGATTGTACAAGAGCGTCTTCGGGTTGAAGAGAGATTGTATAAGATGTTGCGATCTTCTTGGTTGTAAGAAGAGTGTACACATTTGGCAAGGGGATTTGTCAAGTGGTATACAAGGTGTTGATTTTGGGTGTACAAAATCAAAGGTTAAAGAAAAATCTCAAACGAGTGGCTTAGGGACTGGATGTAGGTCAAGAGGACCGAACCAGAATAAATCACTTATGTTTGCGTTTGCTTTTATTTTCTGTGATTTAATTTCCTTTTATGCAAGTTTATTTATTTAAATCTAATCATCCTTTGCTCTAGTGTTGTGTTGACATTTATTTTAGATTCTACAATTGGTATCATTTCGGGACCAACATTTCCTAGCAACTACAAATGCGTTCAAAAATTGTAGGAATGGTTCTATGCGTTTGACTTTCGGTGATATGACAATGTGAATGTTTTTCACATGAGCAAACAACCTCGGGATTTGGACGACCAATTATTTGAGGTGAAGTTGATTGAAGGACTCACAAGTGAACATGAAGAGGTGTTAGAATATGAATCGACCTTGAATTTGATTTGGAGTCAGATGACTTTAATCTTGACCAAATAGTTGAATCCACAGTTGACTGGGCAACAAATGCAACCCCAATCATTCCCTTGCAAGAAGAATTATCCTTGATAGATTATACCATTTCTTCAGAACTGAAAATTCTTCCTAGTCATCTCAAGTATCAGTACTTGGGTGAAAAGGAAGCTTTCCCTGTGATCATAGCTTCTCATCTGACTGAATAACAAGAAGAGGATCTTCTTGCTATATCAAGGGAAAACAGAGAGGCCATTGGTTGGACCATGACCGATATAGAGGAGATCAGCCCATCCATTGTACAACATAGGATTCACCTGACAGAAGAGGCCAAACCAAAATGTGATCCACAGCGTCGACTGAAGCCCATTATGCAAGAGGCTGTCTGTACTGAGATCCTGAAATTGCTAGACAATGGGATAATTTTGAAAAACACCTAGAGGGGGGTGAATAGGTGTTAATGCTAATCTAGAAACTAAATGCGCTAAATGTGGAAGCTAAAACAAATTTTGCAACACACTTAATACAACCAACAAGTGTAGCCGAATTCCCCGTGAAGGGCTCTGGACTAACTCCTCTTGATTCCCTAGATATGGGTTGAGGTGCTATATAAAGCTCTTGTGGTTAAGTACAAGTGAGGCACACACAAGCAATCCAAGCATATAATGAATAAGCAATATGAATCAACGCAAGGACAACACAAGCAAATAGATATGAATGATATGAAATTTTGCTTTGCACAATTAAAAGAGAGAGAGTTAGAGAGACAATGGATCAAACGCAAACACAATGATATGATTCGAGGTTCGAACCCTAGCTCTACATCCCCGCTTTCACCAGTGTGAAGGATTTCCAATCCACTATCTCCCACCGAGGGAACCTCCACCGAGGAGGATTTGTTACAACAAGAGAGTACCGAACTCCTCTCTCAAACACCATCTCACAACCGAGGGGTAGGCCCGTAGCCAAACAATAACCAACACCTCTACCGAAGAGGGTTTACAAACTAAACTCCACCTCTCACTAGAGGGAGCAACCCAACCAACTCAACCTCTACCAAAGAGGGAGCAAACCAATCACCCAATCAACCTCTACCAAAGAGGGATACAACAAAAGCAAGGGTGTTTACAACAAGTGGTTTCTTTCAACCACAAACAATCTATCTTTCTACTTTTTCACAAAATAAGATCCTAATAGAATAGGATAGATGATATAGCTCAAGTGAAAATCAAGGTGTTTTTGGAAAACAAATAACAAAGAAAAACTACTTGGGAATCTCGTGTAGATGATAGAAATGAAAAACCAAAACAATATCCCAAAAACCTAGTTTTCTTTGATTTTCCAAAACCCTTGAAAAACAATAAAGATGAAATCTTTTAAGCTTTAAAACTCTTTGAAAACTTCTTTTAAACTCTGGAGAAACTGGAAATTTTTCTTTTTAAAAACTTAGCCAAAATCCCAAATAAATGGGGTTTATATAGGCCAAACAAAAAACTAGCCGTTAGGCTGATCTGGCAACCTGACAGGCTTGCGGTCGACCGCCCGGTCGACCGCCAACGGTCAGAAATATGACCGTTGGGTAATCTCGGTCGACCTCCCAGCCGACCGCCCAGATACAGAGAGCAGACTCTCTGATCCAGTCGACCGCTCGGTCGACCGCCCAGATACAGAGAGCAAGGCTCTCTGATCCGGTCGGCCGACCGGCCGACCGGCCAACTGTGCCAGCAGACGTGCACAGGTCTGTGCACGTCGGTCGACCGCCCGGTCGACCGGCATGGTATGTCAGCACAGTTCTGGGTCAGAAACTGGGTCAGAAAAACAGTTAAAAATATTTCTAAAAATTCTTTTAAGACTTGTAAAAATACCCAAAAATAGTTTTACCATTTTGCATTGATACATAAACATGTGATAAAAAGTTTAGCTCAAATATCAAGCATATGAAGCTATTTTTGTGTTTTAACATTTTTACCAAAAACCAAAACTTGTATTTTATCAAACTTGTATTTTTCAACACTTGAATAGGAAAGTAAAAATAAGTTTGTTTAAAAGTTAAGCATGCATGTATAGAATGAATCTACTATACATAAACTAATTAAACTTGTTTTGATCTACTATTCATGAAAACCATTTTCAAAACATAAAACTTGTGTGTGTTGTGCACTTGAGCATATAACTATTCTTATCTTTACACATGGATCTAAAACACACTAAACTAAACTAGGATACCTAAGTCATCTTGACGATCTTCCATCTTCAAGAGACTCGATCCAAACCGTGATCCACGAGCTAGGCTATGTATGATCTTGATGCTCGGGCCCTGGAATCACTAACTGAAGGCTTCCAAACTCCTCTTTTTGAAGCAATCAACAACTAATATCTTGTTTAATGATCTGAAACTAAAATCACAAGATTATTAGTAAACATAACTACATGAGTTAATCATCATCAAAACTAGAGAGGAAGGCCTCTGGGCCAACAAATTTATCCCATATCTGATAGCTAGTGGGTTAGTCCAGTCCATACTGTGCCCAAGAAAGAAGGCTTTACTGTGGTAGAGAATGACAAGAAAGAATTATTACAGACTCATCTTCCAACGAAGATGCGAGTTTGAATTGATTATCGTAAATTGAACGCTGCCACATGTAAAGACCACTTCCCTCTTCCTTTTATAAATCAGAGGCTCGAGAGATTGGCACGACATGAATATTATTGTTTCTTGGATGGATATTCAGGATACAAACAAATCCCAATTGCTCCCGAGGACCAAGAAAAGACAACTTTCACCTGTCCATTTGGAGTGTTTTCATACTGTCGAATACCCTTTGGGTTATGCAATGTTCCTGCAACGTTCCAACGTTGCATGCTTAGTCTTTTCTCAAACATGATAGAAAGATTTCTGGAGATTTTTATGGATGATTTTTCAATATATGGTGATTCCTTTGACCAATGCCTACATCATCTAAAGTTTGTCTTACAAAGATGCATGGAGAAGAACTTGACACTTAACTGGGAAAAATGTCATTTCATGGTCAAACAAGGAATTGTCCTTGGGCATGAGATTTCAAGTAGAGGGATTGAGGTTGACAAATCTAAAGTGGCGGTGATAGCAAAACTCCCTGAGCCTAAATGCTTAAAAGACATCAGATCTTTCCTGGGGCATGCTGGCTTTTATAGATTAAAGAGTTTAGAAAAATTGCTAGATCTTTAACTAATCTTTTAGAAAAAGCTTTGCCTTTCATTTTTGATGAGGGATGTCTAAAAGCTTGGGAAAAGCTAAAATAAAAACTTGTCTCGGCACCAATAGTATCAGCACCTGATTAGACTAGACCCTTCGAAATCATGTGTGACGCCTCTGATTATGCCATAGGTACTGTTCTAGGATAGCGCATTGATAACAGGCAACATGTGACTTATTATGCTAGTGGACGCTTAATGATAGGAGTGAAATTGGTTCACAGTAGTTTATGATAATTCTGAGTATGAAGCTTATTATTGTCCTGAACTCGTTAAGCTCTTCTATTCTAGTATTGACCAAACCACCATAGATCTTGATGCTCATCAGTTTACTGTGCGTTTGGCGACTGGGGAAATCATTATCACAACTGATATGATAGAGGATTACACACAAGTCCCCAGTAACTCACATTATAGCGAGCCCCTTCCTTTGATAGAATATATGACCATCATGGGTGCTCGTTGCGCTAATCAAAACCGAGGGCTCAAAGCTAGTACAACCTTTAGGAATATACATTGCATTGGACGCTGGATCCAACGCAATATCCTCAGCCTAGACCATACTACCTATTTCCATTGGCCAGTGTTGCATATTATTTATGATCTGATGACAAAGCAGCACACAATATGCATTAACACCATTATATTCAACTGTCTCATCACCAACTCCACACGCACTAGAGGTGTCAAATATTCGTATCCCGTGTTAGTGACTCATTTCTGTAAAAATTTCCTACCAGACGACGTCTTCCATTCATATGATCGCGTATTTGTTGCACCAGAACAGGCAACTAGTACATACAACAGTTGTTTACATGCCATTTGGACCCCTAGTGTCCAACGTGAGGATGCCCAAGCAGAATCCTCTTCTGAGGAACTATTAGAGGAGGATGATGAGCCCGCTTTTTAGCAGCAGCCTCCGCCCACTAATTTTAGAGCCTTCATGTCTTCCATACGGAAAGGCATGCAAAAACTTTTCAAGGGCCAGATTAGGTTGAGGAAGCAAATGGAGGAGCATACAACCCATTTGGAACGCATTGAAGAGGGTTTGCAGAGATCACAGTTGGCCGGTCCAAGCACCATGGCTGGTCCGAGCTGTAGGAGGGGCTGATATCCTTTCATCACTTTATTTCATGCATGTGTTTTATTTGCATACATTGGGGATAATGCATGAGATAGGTATGGGGGGTGAGTACTAACTTAGGGTGAGCACTAACTTAGATTTGTTTAGGATTTTAAGTTTTTTTAAAGATTAGATTTTGATTTTTTTGAAGATTTTGATTTTCTTTATATATAAACTAATTCTTTGATCCATTTTTAATAAAATTAACTTGATCTTAGGAATTAGGAAAACTCTAAACTAGGATTTCTTGATATAAGTTAAAATAAGAAGAATTGTTGGATATCTAGGTTAAGAAAGAAAGAATAGAAAGATAATTAGATTTTGAATTTTTCTAAGTATTATATACATTTACATGCTGAGGGATTTAACAAAGAATTAGTACCTTTATTTATATAAAATAAAAAAATAAAAAATAAAAAATAAAAAATTATTAGAAATAAGTAAATGCTTAATCACCAATTAAGTTGGTTAGTCGTGCCTTAAGAAGCATGACCAGTCACGCCTAAAGGTGGTGGAGTCCTTAGCATTCGTGACCTTGTTTATTCTAGTCCTTGAACTTTAGGGATGTATCCTCATCTGGGGACCTAAGATCATCTGGTCTGGGAGTCATCGGTAAAAGGCTCGCTACATAGGTAAATTAGAAAGCCTAATAAAGCTAAGAAAAATAAATAAGTGTAAATACATAAAAGATATATAATATACACACACACACACACACACACACACACACACACACACACACACATATATATAATGTATAAGTAAAGATATCATAGTCTAAGAACAATTCCTCATACCTATAAATGTATATATTTTAGGCTTGATACAAAATCTGATGCTCTCTCTATTTTTGAAACTTAACCCTAAGGGAAGAAAAATTTCAAATGGAGACTTATAATGAGAAGGAATAGTTTGGAGTAACCTAAAACCAGAAGATCACTTAAATTTTTGCAAAAATAGATTATAAACTTTCTTTCTTGTCTTTTATTTTCTTTGAGAAAAATCACTAACATGTTTCTTTTCCTTTAGATTTTGTGGTTGCAATCCGTTGAAAACCCTCAGGAGACAACACTCCTCCTCTAGGGTAACTTAAAGGTTTAATGACTTGTTGCACATGCTCAATGCAATTGTGTCAACTATGAAAGTGGTGTAATAATGTAGTTAGGATTTTACTCTTTTTCTTTGCTTATTTTGCTCTAGGACGAGCAAAAACTAGGTATGGGGATATGATTAGTGATCAATTTTGTATCATTTTGCATCATATTTCCATTCATATTATCAATAAAAATAAGCTTTTTAATGGTTATTTCCCTTAAATTTCAGATCAACTCTTTAATGAAGAAGAAGGCCCAAATACAAGCTAATTAAAGGATTTAAAGGAGATTAAAAAGAGCCTAATCCAAAGAAGCCCACATCTATAACAAACTAGGGAATATCCTCGTGGTTCTAGAAGTTCCCACAGTACACCTGGGTAGAGACAGACTGTCAGCGCGATCGCTGGCATAACGGCCAAGATTCTGATGTGAAAACGCGGCTTTGGCCGCGGATCTGCGGCAGAACTTGGGACGTTGATGCAGTGTTTGATCCTGCGGCTGTGATTGAATGTGATGAGCTCCTGGTGCTTATATAAAGACCCTTAGGGCCTCTGTTTTAAAGGGAGAGAGGATAGCCATAAATTTTAGGAGAAGATTTAGGATTTCTTTAGATTCTTTAGTTTTTTCTTGTAATTTTCTTTTTCTCCTGTTTAAATTTCAGAAAAGAGAGAGAATGTGAGAGTGAGATTTTTGTAATTGAGAGTGACAATCAAATGCGAAGCTCTTGTTCTCTCTCCTCTAATTTCTTGCTCTTTTAATTCTTTCTATTTACTTTCAAGCTTTCAATTTCTTGCACTTTAATACTATGTTTTCTTCTTTGCTTTACTTCTCCATGGATAACTAACATTCTAACATGACTAAGTAACCTCTAACACTACTAATTACTAACTCTTGGATGATGTTAACTCATATGATTCATTGGATGTTTATAATTTCTATTCTTGTGCCTAACAAGTCTCTCTAATTTTCAATGAAGATGAGTATTGTTTTTTATCATAATGAAAGTTTTGTGATTCCCTCCATATGATTCATGTATGCTTCATTTAGAGCCTTGTTTCCTTAACAAGAGCCTTGATAGAATATGATGATGTGATCACCTTAGTATGCTAACAAATTAATGCACTAGCTTCTTATTTCATGCTAGCTAAACTATGGCTTTGATGATCTAATGACTCTAACATTCTTGTTATGCATATCTAAATTGTGAATCTCAAATTCTTAAGTTCCATTCTGTTGGGAGCCTATGATCCAAAGAGGCTACCTAACCAAGCTAAGAGAGGAACACCTCAACAAATTGGGACAACTCTTTAACTTGATGAAGCAAGATGGACAATGTGCTAATGAATCTACATGAGACACAAATCATCCAAGAGATTAGTAAGTTAGTAGTGTAGAGTTGTTAGTTAGTCATGGCTTTCTTTCTATCTGATTAAAAATCTTCTAATTTATAAGAAACTTTCTTTCTCATACAAAGTCCATTTTCTCTTCTACTTTTCCAAAATTCACCGTTTTCATTCTACCTTCCTTGTTTTCATTCTTCTTTTCTTAACACTAAAGGATTCATCATCTTCATTTTACTTTATTTTTCAATTCTTAAACAAAGTAGGACTTTCGTTTTCTTTCCAAAAACAAGAACAACAAGAACTAAGAAAGCTTCTATCTCAAGCCCTCCCTGCGGATACGACCCGTTATAGATTTTGCTACAAACGGTAGTTCGAAGGAGCATATTAACTACACATACATATTCGGAGCTTAAACATTGATACAGGGACTTACACGGTTTACTCTAAACTCTTGCTCTTGCTCCATATATTATTATTCACCGAACAAGGACGAGCAAAAGATAGGTCTGGGAGTGTGATCATACAGGTGCATTACATGTTTTCATATCATATGTATCATATTTCTACATTTATATTTAAATAAAACTCTGCTATTAATGTATTTTCATGTCTAGTGGCGTGTAGGGTAATTAAGGATGAAAATAGAGAGATTGACAGATTTATCCAATTAAATCCAAAAGTTTAAAACAAGGGGGTCGATTCAAATCCAGATTTCTAGAAGCTATCTTATCCGAAGACCTAGTATATCAGATGAGATAAATACCAATTAAAATTCAAGCAAAAATAGATTTTTGAAGACCCAATTGGTAGAGCTGAAGATCAAAGGATATTTCATCAAATCTAAATCAAAAACTCAAAATCTAAGAGGAAAAAAGGGTAGAGGACAAGTAGATGGACACACGGCCGCTAGACTGTGGCCCAATGGCCAGGGTCTGGCCGCGAAAACGTGGCAATGTTGTTTGTTTGAATTAGGGGGAGTGTTTGCTCCCCCTATTTCCCCTATCTCTTTATCTTATCCCCTATATGTTTCTTCTCTATAAATACCTGCATACTCAGAGGCAGAGGGGCACCACTCTAGAGAAAGTTTTAGATTAGTTTAGATTAGATTTTTCTTTGCTTTTCAATATAATTTTCATTTTTTCAGGTTAGAGAGAGTTACATGAGAGAAGAAAAAGAAAAATTGTAATTAGAGTGACACTGATGTAATCCTTCTTCAAGAGAGAATTGTATTGAAGTGACATCAATAGAGTTTTCTACTTTTCTTTATCACACTCAATCTAACCGAGCACTGTGTTCAAGTTACTTTTTTATTTTGCTCTATATTACTTCGCATCGAATCATGGTACATTATTCAATGACAAAAGGTAAGTCTTCCTTTCTCTCTTTCCTATTTTTCTTTCTTAGATTGATCTTACAATTTCCAAAACTAACACTTTCTCTTTCTTTTTTTCTAAACTTGTTTTTCTTTTCTTCTTTAACAAAAATCCCATCTTCTTCTTTAGTATTCTTTTAACTTAGAATAGCCTTAACTATTTTTATTTTCTTATAAAACTGAGAAGAGAACTCTCAACTTGTTTTGATGAATTAAAAGAAGAGACTTACATAACGCTTCTATCGCTATCCCTCCCTGTGGATCACGACCCGTTAGCCCTAGACTACACGGTAGAATTGAGGACCTAGTACTGTTCTAAAAATTTGTATTTTTATGTGTAGGTTTGGCTTGATCAATTTGCAGCGATGTGAAGATACAAATCTACTACTCAACTTGGAGAAGCGCCATTTTATGGTACAAGAAGGAATTATTCTCAGACATCACATATAGAAAAAGGAATTGGGTGGATCGTGTAAAAATTGAGACAATTGAAAAACTGCCACCTCCAACAAATATGAAAGACGTAAAAGTTTCTTAGGACATGTGGAATTTTATCAATAATTTATCGGGGACTTTTTTGAAATTGTCAAACTACTTTGTGATTTATTGATGAAAGGTGCACCATTTGACTTTTCTAATAAATGTTTGCAGGCATTTGAAACATTGAAGGAAAAGTTAACCATCGCACCAATTATCGTAGCATCAGACTGGAGTTTGCCATTTGAAATCTTGTGTGAGCAAGTGATCTTGCATTAGGAGTAGTACTTGGACAAAGGATGAGCAAAAATTTTCAAGTAGCATATTACGCAAGCCGAACATTAAATGATGCACAGCAGAACTAACTACACAACAATGGAGAAAGAATTGCTTGTTGTGGTATTCACATTTGATAAATTTTGTTCTTATTTAATTGGGTTCAAAGTTATTGTTTTTACAGATCATTCAACGTTCAAATATTTGCTCGCAAAGAACGAGGCCCAACCAAGATTGATAAGATGGATCTTGCTCCTACAAGAGTTAGATTTGGAGTTTCGAGACAAGATTGAGAAACGTGTAGTGGATCACCTTTAATAAGACGAGGAGGAATTGAAAGAGATGCCAATTGATGATGCTTTTCCCGATGAATGTTTGATGGCCATCAACACCAATACAACACCATGGCACCCCTGCCAGATGTTAGCAGTAAAAATGCAAAATGAACTACACAAATTCATCAATAGAGAGCAGTTGAAGACAGTAAGCTATAGGAGAAATAGTTCGGCTGAGTGGCCGGCTTTTCGGCTACGAAGCTGAACTTTGATGGACATTTTGAGAAGAAAAATTACCAGGTGAATTCTTTCCATAATTTAAATATTTTCTATATTTTATGAGATTTTTAAGACTAGGTAATTGTTTCAGTAATTATTTTGGTCTTTTGGGCAGAAATTATTTTTATATTTTGTGGGATTGTTCTTTTTGTGCATGGGGACTGGACATCTTAAGTGTGGGGGCAGAGATTTCAGTAACTTTTGAATTTTTAGGAGAAAATATTAGCTATCTTAAATATTTTCTAATTTTACAATTAGGTATCTAATTTTATGATTATTTTTCTAAAAAAAATTCAAAAATCAAAATTTTCAGTGTCCAGATAATCGTAGGGTTTTGAAAGAGTCAAAAGTCATTTAGGGTAATTTTGAGATTGTAGTAAACTTTACCCCCATATAAACTAACTGACCTTTTTCTTTCTCCACAACACCCCGAGCCTCCAAACATTCAACAGAGCCACCTGAAACTAGAGGGAAGAATCCAGCAAGTTCCACCACCCAATCCATGCAGAGGCAGAAAATCAGCTACGCAGCCTACGCAACCGAAGCCTCGGCCTCACAGCTGAAACCCTGGGTAGTAAGTTTTTTAATCCTCATCTTCTACACAGATCTATTTACTGCTTTCAATTCATGGCTATAATATTTGCTGAGCATAATTTCTTTCTCATATTTGAAGCATTTAGTATGTATTTCCTAGAACAAAGTAGGGCTAGGAATTGGGATTACCTTCTGCATAGAAATACTTTTGAGTTTTATATCCCTAATCTAGTGCAAGAAATTTATAATGGATTTACTGAAAATAGCATTGATTAAAACCATAGGGCAATTGAAGTGAATGGGACAGAGGAGTTAAAAGTAGTTCATTTACGAACAATTTCGGAGTTAACTGGTAATCGTACTGGTGAAAGTGGGATTCAGAATCCTACAAACCTTGGCAATTATATACATTTAATGGGGGATCATTGTAAATCGGCTCATGGAGGAGGGGTTAGTGCAAAATCGGAATATTTGAATGTGTATGCTTTATGTAGATGTTGAACCAAAATGTCTTAGGTGTTTCACATGTTTCATCATTTTACAACCAAGTATTGTATATTGTATACATTTTGATGACTAAAGAGAAACACTTTTGCATGTGCCAAAAACTATTAGACATCATTGGTAATGCTAAGGATAAGCGTAAGTATTTCTTCCATTACCCATACTTGTGACTCAAATTTGCAAAAAATAGATGTAAGATGGGAAATTCAATATGGCCATGCATGAAAAGTAAGAATTATGACTGAAACTATTTTTTCTTCCTATCAAGCTTCCTTACAATCTGATTTGACTCTGGCTATGTTACAAAAGCATGTTTCCATTGCATCTTCATCATCTAGTAAATCGAAAGATGAAGATGATGAATTCTTTGAACAAGAACCACCAGAGGATAATAGGGCATTCATGAAATTAGTTTGGGAAGGGATAAAGAAAATGTATAAAATGATCAAAGGGAAGTAGAAAAAGAAGGATGAGCCAAGCATTAGGAGGAGACGTTCCAAGTGTGGTAGTAGTAGAGGAAAGAGAGAGAGACGCGCACATGATGGGGAGTTGTAGGTTTAAAGTTTCTTTTCTTTTCTTTTTCTTTTAGACTTTTCCAGTTATTTTTCTCCACACACATATATAAAAAAATTTGTGTTAAGTTGATCTAGTTGTAAGAAAATTAGTAACCATATAACTTGAATTAGATAAGAATATCAACTTGACCGAATCCTAAATTCTTTAAATAGAGATGAAAAATCCTAAGTTTTATTGCCATCTAGATTTTGTAACATAAATATGCATTCTATCTACACTTACACACTAGTTTAAGCTTTGGGTGATGAGGATTACTCAACACATAAAAAAAAGAGAAAGAAATATAATAAATAAAGAAAAAGCTAATTTATTGATTACCTAGATGTTTTGGCCTCAGGAAGCCTTAGTATTTACACGAAAGATAATTAGGTTAGTTTAAAAAAAGTTATATATATTAACAAATCTAATGATCAATTAGTTAGGTATCTTGGCCTCAAGAAGCCTTCATATTTACATGAAAGAGAGTTAGATAAGTTATATGTATTCTTAAAAAAAGTGAGAGAAGTGCTTAAAGGGCAACGAAGTGGACTTCGAACTTTTCCATCATGAATAAAAATTTGAAGTATGAAAGCTTGAATCAAAAATCTCAAGGAAAAACTATCACATGTTCACAAGAGTGCATAGGATTGCAAATTTAGGAAGGATGGTAATATATGCTAAGATTTTATAATTTTCACAATTAGATGATAAGATTGTTGATAGAAGTTTGAACTTGAAGATGATTGTTTATGATAACTATGGAACTTAGATATTAATGATGCTTACCACTCTAAAATATTTTATCCTTATTTTTTTCTATTTTTCTATTTTTTATTTTTGGTTATCCTTATTTTTTGTTATCATTTTTATCTTAATCTCTTATCTATTTTTCTTTTACCAAATTTTGTGGGTGTAATTCACTGGAAACACTCACGAGACAATAATCATCCACTATGGTAACCTAGGAGTTTAACAGCTTGTTGCACGTACTAAGCGTAACCATGATTCCTACGAAAGTGAGTTAAGATTTTCTTTTATTTTTAGGATTTTTGTTGAGGACTAGCAAAAGTTAGGTATTGGAGTGTGATGTGTGAGCTTTATATACATATTTTGCATCACATTTATGCCTATTATTTGTCACATTTAATTTTGCATCGGTATTTCTTAAGTATATTTTTTAAATATTAAGTCAAGAACACATTTTAGGAAAAGAGAGAAAATCAGCACAATATCAACATATCAAGAGCAGAAGAGGATGCAGAATCAGAGATCTACGGAAGAACTGGAATATCTCAGCATAGTTTACATGAAAAACAAAGATGTCACAAAATCTAAGAGTTTAAAGGACCAAGAGTTCGGCTAAGCAGCCGTCTATTTAGGTTATGTAGCTGTGGATCAGTCAACAAAGAATGCCATTGCGTCATTTAACTCGGGGTCAAAAGCGGAGATCGATACAGTTGAAAACTCGATTGTGTAGCCAACTTTTTGGCTACATAGCCGAGTTATGACGATTAATGCTGACATAATTTTTATGAAAATTTGTGTTAATTTTGGAAATGACTCTCTGAAGTCGGTTAGGGTTAGGGAAGGTTTCTGTAGCTTATAAAAGCACAACAACCTCTTGTATTCAATAGGCAATTTTCTCTCTCTTGAATTCTAGTTTTTAATTAATAAAAATTATGTTGGCTACCATTAAATCTCTAGTTTTGAGAAGGAGAAACAACAAGAAAACACTCTTCAAGGGCTTCTCTATTGGTGCTTTATTCCCTCTCTCTTTATTTAATTTTTACAATATACCTTCTCTTTATTATTTGATGCTTTTCAATTCCTAAGATATGAACTAATTTCTTTTAGTAAGGCATAATGGACATATATTGTATGAAGATATCATAAAGTAATTATGGTTAGCTTAATAAATTTGCATGCATGTTAAGTTACTAATATCATTTTCATGTTTACCAATTGATGGCCACAATTGTTTAGATGACTAAATTAGAGACCGAGAGGAGATAATTTAGTATAGCATCTTAGATTTAGCAACTACATCTTGACAAGTTGAGGCGTAAGAGATTGTTCAATTTTTTTATTTGATCTATTACGCTTAATGCTTTTTTTAATAGTAAACCTATTAGATCGAGAGATTGTAGGCTTTAGATTTAAAAGATAGAATTGATATTGTTTGAGAAAGAGTATTGATTAATTTGAGATCTTTGATTGTTAACATGTGTAGAGAAATGGCTAACACTAATACTCGATCTATATCTAATATTATCTACTGAAATCAATTGCCTTACCTTATTCAAATCAAATCAAAACAAAAGTACTTTGCTTTTAATATGGAATAGTTAGTTTATTTAGTTTAATTCTCTCATCATCATTGATCTTTTCAAATAGAACTAGGAACAATTAGTTAGTACTTGATAAACATAATCTTCATGGGATTTTACTCTACACACTGATATATTACTTGCTACTTGACTGGTGCACTTGCCAGTTCGTGCACATCAGAATCACCATAGGCTTCAAGGTATTGTACCCTTAATTATTGAGCAAGCTGGAGGCTAATGAGAAGGGCGTTATACTCAGCCACATTATTGGAATAGGTTCTGTTAACGAGAAGGCACGAGGAAGAACATGGTTGTGCAATGAGACGAACACAATCTTTACTCCAGTGATAATCTTGCCTTTAGGGCCTATCGGCGATGCGCCGTCAAAGAACAGTTGCCAAACTTCATTTTCAAAGGTTATATTGGCTTCGACGACCTCATCTGGAATGTTTTCATGCAGCTTTAAAATCTACAGAACTGGATGCGCTACTAAGAAGTCTGCGAGGGCTTGATTCTTTGTCGCCTTTTGTGGTACGAATTTTATGTCTTACCGGGACAACATTATAGCCCAATTAACCAATCTGGAGTTCAAAGAACCTGATTTTGTTATGAGAATCCGTAGCGGATTAACTTTAGAGATGACATGAATGATCTGCCTGACCAAGTAATGTCGTGTCTTCTGGATGGCGAAAACGAGCGTGAGAAATTTTTTCTCAACTAGGTTGTAACAATTTTCAGCCACAATCAAGGTTCTGTCGAGGTAGTAGATGGCTTGTTTAGCACCTTTGTTATTTTTCTGTGCAAGCTAATCGTACATATATTTTGCATTCTTTTCATTACACTCTTACATTTATCATGTAATAAATCTGCTAATTTTCTTATCTTAAATGTCTATTTTGCAGAAGATAATCATGAAGAGAAAGAGGATTAAACCAAATAAATACCAATTAAAATCAAATTTAATTAAACCTATTTGGTTAGCTAAGGATGATCCCAGATCTAGTTAGAACAAATCAAGGATTGGGGCAAATGTCAACTAAAAATCTGAGCAAATCAGAAAGATAACACCAAATGGAAATCGGTAAAATTCAGATTTTTATAAATCTATTTTGGTTAGTTGAAGATCAACCGAGGATAACATCAAATACAGAGTCCAAATCTAAAATCCAAAAAGAAAAATGGATAGAGAGAAGATCAACGGATGAGATGAAGCAATTTTGACTCAGATTCTGACTGGATACATTTTAGTATTTGAATCATAACTTTTGCTAAGATAATTCAAATCTGATGATTCAAGATGATCAAGAAAGACGACTTAAAGGACTACAACTCTTAAGTTGATCACTATTTCTAATTCTGTCATTTGATAAGTTATATACATCAATCAACACGCCAATAAGCTGTAGATCAGAACTAAATATCCACATCAATTCAAGTTTAGAGATAAGGGGAGGATTTAAATTCAGAAATAGCCAGCTTTCCCTATCTTCATGCTCCTCTACCCAATGCTCCTATAAATACCTGCAATCTCAAAGGCAAGGAACGATCAAGCAGAGATTAAAAGTTAGGCTATTCTGTAGATTGTGACTTAGGTTTTTAGTTTTCTTTTATGTAATTTTTATTTTTTTTATGTAACTGAGAGTAGAGGAGATTTTCATGGAGGAATGAGAACAAGCTTGTACCGAGGGTGACACCGACGTAAGTAATATTTTCTTTCAATGTTATTTGAATCGAATCAAAGTTTTCTTTTCTTTTCTATTATTGTTTTTGTTTGCTTCCCTCTTCTGTGTTTGTGAATCCAAATGACTCCGATAGCCTCGAAGTTACCTTGCCCTTGCAAGTGCCATTGATGGCTTATGGTGATGGGTATCCATTTCTATGGTAGTGTAGCTTGCCCCTTCATTTCATAATGTAAATCAGGAATGTGGAAAATCCTATTTGTCATACTTCGTTCGCCTTCAAACAAAGGTACATCGTCGATACGGGTCAAAGGTAAGCAGGCGCCGAAGAGGTAAGTAAGTTTTTTAGATTTTAACTTTCATTTTTTTTAATTTTAGTTTAGATCACCAACACCACAATCTCCCAACTCTTTTATCACTCTTTTTAATTTCTTTGTATAAATCCATTTTCCATTTTCTCCACCTTCTTAATCTTCCACTTTCTTTTTAACTTAACTGTAACTTATTGTTCTTTTTTTTTTAAGAACAAAAAGAAGATCTTTAACCATTGTTTGTAACTTAAAAGAAAACTTCCTAAAATACTTCCATCGCTAGTCCCTCCTTGTGCACGACCCGCATAGCCACTTGCTATAGCGGTAGCATTGAGGCACATTCTATTCTTAAAGTTCTAAAATTCTATATTCTTGTGTGCAGGTAAATCTCAATCACAAGCAAGGCACCTAAGGAATGATCATGGCTCTTACATAAAGTAAGAATGGTTTCTCTGAGATGAGAGATACCAAGACCGGAGGATTAGTGAGGTATTTTTTAAAATCCTCGAAAGACTTCTGGTAAGTGTCATCCCAGACAAAAGAGACGCCCTTCTTCATTAACCGTGTAAATGGTTGATATCGAACCAACAGATTTGTAATGAATATTTGGATGTTGGCGAGCCTATCTTTTAGACCTCTGAGCTCTTTGAGGTTTCTCGAAGGCTGCATGATTGCTCTGATCATGTCAGGGTCAAGATGAATACCTTTGAACGTGACAATGAATCCCAGGAACTTGCCGCTCGAGACTCCCAAGAACACTTTGTTGGGCACATTTTCTACTGATGAGCCCGCATGAGATCGAACACTATCCTCAGGTCGTGGTGGTGGTTATTTTTATCATGACTTTTGACTACGATATCGTCAATATAACATTCCACTGTCTTCTGTAAATGATCACGAAAAATTATGCTCATTGCACGTTGGTAAGTTGCACCGACATTCTTTAAGCCAGATGGCATTATTGTATAATAGTATACCCCCAACAGTGTTTTGAATAACATGTGCTTTTCGTCATCTGGTTATATTTTGATCTGATTGTACCTTGAGAAGCCATTCATAAAGGACATCCTTTCAAAATCACATGTGTTGTCAATTATAACGTCAGTGATGGATAACAAAAATTTATCCTTAGGATATGCTGCCTTAAGATCATGAAAGTCAATGCAGACTCTGATCTTACAATTATTTTTTAGAATAGACACAATGTTAGCAAGCTTGTCTGGGTGTTGTTCCTAAAAACACATCACCATCCAAGTTTGAATCAAGACTAGATCCTGTTATGACTCAATAACATCTTTGCAGGATAGGTTCTATCCCATTAGAACCACACTTCCATCTTGCATCCAACTTCCATCGGTTGGTGAACACAATTTTGAGCTCAAGCCTCAGTTCATCAACACACTCCCTAAGTTTCATGGCTTAGAATCCAAAGATGCTTATTTCTTCATAAGAGAGTTTGAGGAAGTATGTGATTGGTAGTGAAAAGTGCATTTTTATCATTATATTTACCATCACATTTTCATATTTATATCTATAATTCTGCACATTTATTAATATTTAGTGATTTATTGTGTCCAGGCCTCGAAATATTAAAAAGAAAGAATTAAAGCCTAAAAAGAGCCCAAAAGCCCACATTTAAAGCCCAAGTGCAAAAGTGCAAATACCAAATGTCAAAATTGCAAATACACAAGGGCCAAAGTTGCAAATATCAAATAAGAGGGAAGGATAGACTTCTATCCAACCCTAAACACTTGCAGATGAGGATAAAAGCCAAAGAAGAGAGTGCAAAGATAAGGAAATTCGTGGATAAAGATATTGGGAGATTTGAGATCTAGATAACTTGATTTCTAAGTTATCTCGAAATCCCAAGATAAAGAGCCAGGATCAAGCTTCCAGAAGAAAACGACCAGATGGACGGACCAGGAGAAGCCACGCGCCAAAGCGCGTGGCCAGCAGCCACTGTAGTGCCGCGAAACGCGGCCCAAGCCGCGTTTCCGCGGCAATCCTACCTTATCCCGTCACCTGTTTTCGTGGAGGAGTTGTGATGGGACTCTACTTCCTTCTGCACCTATAAATACCCCCTGCAGTGCAACGTACAGAGCGTCCAGAGGCAGAGCCAGAGGGCCAAATCTAGGGTTTTAGGCTTTCTTGTTTCTTGTAGTTTAGGTTTTCTTTTCTTTTTTAATTTTTATGTAAGTGAGGGAGAGGGCTATGTTGAGAGTGACACCGATGTATGCTTCTCTTCTCTTCCATTGTATCAAGTAATAAAGGTAACTTTTCTTTTTATATCATTGCTTTATTTTCCTTTTTGTTTTCTTCTCTTTTTCTATTTTTATCTCTGTTGGTTTATGATGAGCATGCAAGTGATTTCCAAAGCACAAGTATAACGAATCTTGGTGGGTGCCAACGATATTTCATGGTGATGTTCTCCTCCTCAAGGTACGTATCACTTCATACTTGCCCAAGCTTGATGAAATAATGCGAACAGGGGACTGAGATCGATCCTATGGTTTATGCGTTCAACGCCTCCAAAGCAAGGTAGAAAGTGTTAGGATTTCATGTTTTTCTTCAACCAAACTAAGGTTAGTGTTTATTTCTTTTCTTTTCTTTTCTTTTATTTTTATAGATTAAATCACCATCTCCCAATTCTTTCTTTCTCATCTCATTATAAATACCACCTCTAATCCTCCATCTTCATAATCTACCGCCTTCTTCCTAACTTAACTTTAACTATTCTTTTTGTTAACTTAAAGAAAATAATTTTTAGAGATAACTTACAAACGCTTCCATCGCTAGTCCCTCCCTGAGGATCACGACCCGCATAGCCTTGCTACAGCGGATTCGAATTGAGAACCTTGCACAACTTGTTCTAAATCTAATTCCTTATTTTTGTGTGCAGGTAAAAACTCAAACAAATTTTGGCGCCGTTGCCGGGGAGGGACGGTAAGTTATTCTCTAATAATAAAAAAATTATTAACTAATTCTTTTATTCTTTTCTGTTTGCAGGTTTGGAGAACAGAAAAACAACAGCAGAAGTGGACATATAGCAACTCTCTGCCTCTGCCCTCGAAGGCAGAGCATCAGAGCCTACTATAGTGCCGCGGATCCGCGGCAATAGCCGCGGAAACGCGGCCTTAGTAGTGAACTACTAACTGCAATTTCTGCAGGTTGCTAAAAAGTGCAAAATTTATTTTCTGCTCTGTTAAAATTTGTTCTGTGATAAACCTATATACTGCTAATTAATTCAACAGTAAAATATTTGTTGATAAAGATAAAAATTGATTAGACGTTTGCATATTAGGCACGTGTCTTTTCAATTTCTTTATTTTTACTGTTGAAAAGTGCTGGAGCAAGGTACGTTCGCATTGCATGTAGAATAGGACTCATCTCTTGGTTGATGCTTTGAATGAATCTTATTTACATATTTTATACACTTGCAGAAATTTATTTTAAGGGCATAACCCATTAACAAGATAAGGTGGGGATTTCATCACCCTTCCTTAGCCCAAAAATCATATCCAAGCACTCACTAACCCAAGCCTAACTTAAAATTAGTAGACGTTGGCCCTAGGGACATCTCGGACTCAATTAGGAGATTATCCTAAGGGGGAACGGTGCTGGAATTTGACTCTTGTCAAATCAGTGTCTAGGAAGGGGATTGAGGGCCGAAAGCCCGAAGATTAGTGGTTATTTAATTAAGGAACGTCTTTGACGGAAAACCTCCCACCACTCTTTCCCTGACCTGGCTGATTAACTTGTGGTCAAAGTCTGCACCCTACCTCCCGTGGACAGTCTAACCAGTTAGGAGTCGTCTAGGTCATAGGTCTACCCTAACTTAGGTTAGAATTTTTTCTTTTTTGTTTGTTTGTTTGTTTCTTTTTCTTTGTTGTGTTGGTGTGATATGGCATATAATAATATTTTTTTCAATTTTAATCCATATTACACACCTAACTATTTTTCGGATATTACCAACCCGACATATCACAACTTTGACCAACCTAGTGTGTCGGAATGGTCTTATCCGAATGAATATAACCCATACCCCCCATCTTATGACCATAATTTTCATACTTTCAACTCTTCACAGAATTCATGGGGTTTCGATTCCCCCGAGTCTAATTTTCAACCGACTTGTCCTCCGTCTCCACCTTGTCCACAATATTCCCAAGAGTCATACTCTGATCCACCCATTCAGAATAGAATACCATCTATCGGGGAAATGATAAGTATGCATGAGTCCAAGCAACAATTACCATCAATCGCAGACATGATTATGCGTGAGTCCACCGACTCACAACTTCATCACGATTACACTTCATCTTTTCAAGTCCAATCACAGCATGATGCACCTATCGACTATGAAAGGATGCTTGCTGCCATGACTCAGGCTAGATTAGCCCGTGATCATGATATAGATATGATGGTTCAATCTTTGCGTTCTCACCGTCCGGCCAATTCTAATATCGCTGACCATTCTCTTAGAGCCGACGAACCAAGTTGCTTTGGACAACAAGATTCTAATTCTAATTCAGTACCATCATGTGAACTTGCCGAAACTTCAAATTTTGATAACTTGGCAAGTTTTTCCTTTCCTGAAATAGATCTTGAGCATGAATATGATCATGAACCCCAACTTGATGATTCAATTTTGCTTCCTGATTCAATAATGACTCCGGTGTCTCCACCTGATTTCACTTTTCCCGAGTCAACATTAGATCCTGTACCATTCATCATGAAATTGAGTCACCTATTTCTGATGATCATATTGAACTTGACCAATTGTGCAATTTTGAAAGTCCCATGGATAAATTGGCAAGTTTTCATTTTTATGAAATTGAACCCAATGAGATATGTGACCTAGATTCTCAAATCTGTGATCAAGTTCAAATTCCCGAATCATTATTGACTCCTGTTTTGTTACCCAACTTAGGTAATATTTTTGAGTCAGTTTTGATCCCCACTTATATCATTCCTGAACTTGAATCACCAACATTGAGTCACATTCCATTGTGGGAGGACTATTGTGGACTTGAGCTTCAACTTATTGATTTGGACCCACTTCCTGAACCTAGCCCGACTTCTGAACCCTTACTTGATTTAAGTTTCTTTCCTGAGTCGGTATTCGTTCCCGCACTTATGAAGTCCAAGTCAATCATTCCAT
Organism: Agave tequilana; assembly: GCA_038442645.1. Taxonomy (NCBI): domain Eukaryota; kingdom Viridiplantae; phylum Streptophyta; class Magnoliopsida; order Asparagales; family Asparagaceae; genus Agave; species Agave tequilana. The sequence goes on along the minus strand of JAVJIF010000673.1, from coordinate 15,870 downwards.
CTTTTCACACTCCATTTTGGGACAAGGAGGTTGACACAATTGACTCTGAAATTTATTATGAAATTTGGAAATTTGATGGGGTGGAAATTTTAAAAAATGATCACACATACATTTTCGTGGGTTATACAAGAAAAATTTTTGGTGGGTTCCTCCATGAAATACTATATTATCTTGATTGGGTAGCAACGCCTGGCCCAATTAGACCACCACCGGAACCACCACCTTAAGGTAACTTCTGCCTTCCCTTGTTCTTTTTCATGCATTTATGCATTCATTCATACATTGAGGACAATGCATGAGATAAGTGTGGGGGTGGGCTTTACTAACATACTAACATAGGTAGAAACTAACAAAAATCTGCTAATAAAAAAAAAACTTATAAAAAGGACAATATTTTGACTTATCTTTTGAAAGAAATCTAAGTTAGTCTTAAGAATTAGGAAAATCATGATTAGGATTTCTAAAAACTTGGTCAAAATAAATAAATTGTTGAATTTTTAGGTATAGGAGGAGAAATTGAATAAGTAGTTAGTCTTAATTTTTACCATAATGAAATATGCATACCTAATGCATATCTAGGATTCTAAGACAAAGACCCTTGTGCCTCATAAAAAAAAATTATTAAAAAAAATAATAATTTCACCAATTAAGCTGGATACATGTGCCTCAAGAAGCATAAGTATTCACGCCTAAAGGTGAGTTCTAAATAAAATAAAGTCCTTAGTTTTGTGGCCTAGTTCACTCGAATTTGAGTCCGTGGGGTGTTTTCTCACCCGGTGCCCTAAAACCAATTAGCTTGGGAGTCACCGACTTTAAGTTCGCTACATGGGTGGATTAGAAAGCCTAAGAAAACTAAGAAAATTAATTATATCTGTATTAACACATCTAATAATCAATTAGTTAGGTATGAGGGCCTCAAGAAGCCTTGATACTTAAACGAAAGAAAATTAGATGAGTTATACATTTTAAAAAAAAGAAAAAAAGAAAAAAAAAATTATATTAACACATCTAATAGTCAATTAGTTAGGTATAAGGGCCTCAAGAAGCCTTGATACTTACACGAAAGAAAATTAGATGAGTTATTAAAAAAAAAGAGAAAAAAATAATAATAAATATAACAATAAAGAGGCATGAGAGTCCAAATTAAGGAATTCCTAGTAAAAATTCACAAGGATGCATATGACTTAGGTAACGAAAAGGACTATACAAAAATTCAATTTTGACCCTTACTTAAAATGGATAACAATTTACTTTATAAAGACTAAGTTTAAGAATGAATAAAAATGATAATCCTAAAACTTATAGACTACTTAATCTTTTCAAAAGTATTTCAAATATTTTCCTTTTCATGGATTTTGTGGGTGTAATCCGCTGAAAACCCTCACGAGACAACACTCGTCCTTTAGGGTAACCTAGAGGTTTAACGGCTTGTTGCACATGCTAAGTGCAACCGTGATTCCTACGAAAGTGAGTTAGGTTAGTTTTTCTTTTTCTTGATTTTTATTCGAGGATGAGCAAAAAGATAAGTGTGGGGGTGTGATAGGTAGTAAAAAGTGCATATTTTTCAATACATTTACTATCACATTTTCATATTTATTCCTATAATTCTGCACATTTACTAATATTTTATTATTTATTGTGTGCAGGTCTTGAGAAATAAAAATAAAAGAATAAAGCCTTAAAAGAAGCCCAAAAGCCCATGTTTAAAGCCCAATGTAAAAGTTACAATTATCAAATGTCGAAATTGCAATTACTAAGGGCAATTGTTGCAAATACCAAAAGAAGAGATAAGGATAGACTTCTATTCAACCCTAAATACTTGCAGGATGAAGATAAAAGGAGAAGAGTGCAAAGATAAAAATTCAAAAAAAATTCGGATTCAGACTGTACACATTTTAGTATTCAGATCATAACTTTTGCTACAGATATTCAAATCCAATGATTCAAGATGCTCTAGAAAGAAGACTTGAAGACCTACAACTCGTATGTTGATCAAACTTTCCAATTCAGTAAGTAGATAAGCCAATTTCGGCGATCAACATGATAATAAGTTGTAGGACAGATTTGAACTTCTATGGATAAGTGCCACAAGTCTGGAGATAAGACTTTTTGGGAGAGTCGTACCGGGACTCTACATCTTCCAGCTCCTATAAATACCCCTGCAGAGCAACAGAAAAAAGTACAGAAAATAGAGAGGAAATTCTAGGGTTTCTTAGGCTGATTTGTAGTTTAGTTTAGGTTTTTCTTTTTGTAATTTTTTGTAACTAAGAGTAGAGGAAGCTTTCATGGAGGAAGGAGTTCATGCTTGTACTGAGGTGACAGCGGTGTAAGCCTACTTTTCTTCCATTGTTAATGAAATCCACTTGAGGTTTGTTTGTGTTCTTTATTTCTTGTTTATTCTTGTGTTCTTTTATTCTTGTTTATTTATGTTCTTTTATCCTTGTTCTATTCTTCTATTCTGTTTCATTATTTTTCTCTCTAATCTCTTGTGAACCATGAGACCCAATTGCGTTGAGACTGCCTAACCGAAGAAGAGCCCTTGATGGCCTATGGAGATGAACAAACCTTCGTTAGTTTGTCTTTTATTTTCGTAGTGTAGATTAAGAAGGTGGACGATCCTATACGCCATACTTGTACGCCTTCCAAGACAAGGTAAGTTATCGCACGGATCAAAGATAAGCAGATTGAAGAGGTATGTATGTAGTTTTCTTTCTTTCTAATTCTAATTTAGATCTCCATCTCTCTCCAATTTCTTTCACCATCTCATTGTAAATATCACTTCTAATTCTTCATCTTCTTTCTTTCTAACTATGAATAAATTAATAAAAACTTTAGAGATAACTTATTGACAAAGCTTCCATCGCTAGTCCCTCACTGAGGATCACGACCCGCATAGCCACTGCTACCGCGGATTCGAATTGAGCACTTGCACATTTTGTTCTAAATCTAAAATACTTTATTTTGTGTGCAGGAAAAAACTCAATCAGCTTTCTTAGGCCAAAGCACCTAGCTAAAAAATAATTATATTTGTTTATTTTTCATACATATATATTTTTTCGTTTTTTTATAAGGCATCAGAATCTTTGTTTTTGAACCCTAAGTTTGTACGTGTATAAGATGTGCATATTTCTTCAAGGTAAAGATCAAGACTAAATTACTTTCACAAATTTTCTTCCAAACTTTAGAAATCAAACAAAACATCTTAAGTTGACCAAATATACGAAATTCTAATTATGATTCTCTTATTCCTTAAAATTGACTTAATTTCTTACAAACAATATGTCAAAATATTGTTTCTATTTTCAAAAAGTTTTTAAAAGTTAAGAAAATGTTAATAATTTCTTTTGAATAATAAAAAGAAAACCTAAGTTATGTTAGAACCCTCCCCCACACCTATCTCATGCATTGTCCTCAATGTATGAATTAATGCATAGATGCATGAAAAAGAAGAAAGGGAAGGAAAATATTATCTTAAGGTGGTGGTTCCGGTGGTGGTCTGATTGGTCCACGAAATGCGATCCAATAGAATTTGTGTGGAGTTCGGAGGAGCCCAGCAGGAATCTCTCTAATATAACTCACTAAAATGATGTATATATGAACGATTTTTATTAAAAAAAATTCCCCATCTAATTTCCAAATTTCACAAATAATTTCGGAGTCAATTTTATCAACACCCTTGTCCAAAAATAGAGTGTGAAAAGATGGAATGATTGACTTGGATTTAGAAGGTACAGGAACTAATACCGACTCAGAAAAGTGACTTAAATCAAGTAAAGGTTCAGGAGTCGAGATTGGTTCAGGAAGTGGGTCTAAATCAAGAAGTTGAAACTCAAATCCACATTCATTTCCCAACAACAGAATATGCCTTAACATTGGTGATTCAAGTTCAAGAATGACAGGTGTGGGAATCAAAACTGACTCTAAAATATTACTCAAGTTGGGTAACAAAACAGAAGTCAATATTGATTCAGGTATTTGAACTGGATCACAAATTTGAGAATCTAGGTCACATTTCTCATTGAGTTTAATTTCATAAAAATGAGAACTTGCCAATTTAATGGGACTTTCAAGAGTATGAAATTGGTCAAGTTCAATATGATGATCATAAAAGATTGGCGATTCAATTTCATGATTAATTGGCACAAATTCAATGTTGACTTGAAAAAAGATTGAAATTAGGTGAAGACACCGGAGTGATTATTGAATCAAAAAGTAGAATTGAATTACCAAATTTATGTTCAGGATCATATTCATTCTCAAGTTCAATTTAGGAAAGGGATAACTTGCCAAAATGTCAATTTCATTTTCAAATTTTGGGGTTTGGGCAAGTTCAAATGGGTGTCTGAAATGGAATCTTATTTTTCAAAACAACATGATTTTTCGGCTCAATAGAATGGTTAGTGACATCAGAAATGGTCAAACGGTGAGAATGGATAGTTTGGACCATTATATCTATGTCATGATTACGAGCGATTTGAGCCTGAGTCATAGCTTCAAGCATCTTTTCATAGTCGATTGGTTCATCGTTTTATTGCGATTGGACTTGAAAAGATGATGTTTTGGTTGGAATTTGTGGTGAAAAATTGTGACTCCGTCAGATTTTGTGATTGTTGCTTGGACTCACGCATACTCATTTCCAAGGTTGATGGTTTTCTATTTTGAACTGGTGGAACTGAGCATGAATCTTGGAAATATTGTGGACAAGGTGGATAAAAAGGACAAGTTGGTTGAAAATTGGACTCGGGGGAGGTGAATCGCCATTGACTATGTGAAGTGTGGAAATTATTTTAAAAATTATGGTCATAAGATTGGGGCCATAGGTTATATTGATTCGGATAAGACCAATCTGGCACACTAGGTTGGTTAAAATTATGATATGCCGTGTTGGTAATATCTGAAAAGAGGTCGGGGTGTAATATGAATTATCATTAAAATTAAAAAAATTATTGTTATAAGCCATATCACACAGGAAATGTTAAACACAAACAAAGAAAAACAAACAAATAATCAAACAAAAATGAAAAAAAAATCTAAACTTAAGTTAGGGTAGACCTTAGACCTTGACGACTCCTAACTGGTTAGACTGTCCATAGGGGATATATTGCCGAATCTGACCACAAGTTAATCGGCCAGGTAGGTGCAAGATTGGTGGGAGGTATCCGTGCTTAAAGCAACGTGCCTAATTATGCCAAACCACCAGCCTTCGAGTTTCGCCCCTCAATCCCTAACCTTGGACACCGATTTGGTAAGAGTCAAATTCAAATCCCCCCTTAGGTCAGTCTCCTATTTGAGTCCGAGATGTCCCTAAGGCCAACGTCTCAGTTTTAGTTAGGCTTGGGTTAGTAAGTCAGGAAATTGTTTGTGGGTTAAGGGAGGGTAATGACTTCCCCACCTTATCTTGTTTATAGGACATGCCCTTAAATCACTTTAGTGCAGTGTACAAGTATATAAATAAAAGTAACACTCAAGCAATATTTCATACAAGAATGAACCTTATACTAAGTGCTATGCACACATACCTTGGCACCAACACTCTTTAACAGTAAATAGAAAATGTAATGAAATAGACACGTTCCTAAATGTAAAGTCTAAATCATTTTTAGCAGTTACAATCAACTTTTTACTATTGTAATAGAAATGTATATACATTGAGTCAAATAAGAAAATAAATGTTACAGAGATTAAACTATGCAATTCAGCCAACCTATAGAAAATACAGGTTAGTAGTTCACTCAGATTGTCATAGGAATGTAGCAAGTCTGAGGGCTTTTGGGCTCTGCTTTCTTGAGCAGAGTCCAAGGCCACTTATACGTCCACTGTAACAAAAATTTCTTGTTGTTAAATCTGTACACCAAAAACAAAGAAGAAAGTTTACCAAAATTTGATTGAAGTTTTATTTGCGCAAAAAATAAAAAATTTCAAAACTTTTACAACAGTAGTGCAAGGTGGTCAATACTACCGCAATAGCAAGTGGCTATGCGGGTCGTGATCCACAAGGAGAGACTAGCGATGGAAGCTTTTTTAGCAAGTACTCTTTTAAGTTACAAAGCATGGTTAAAGATCTTCTTTTAGTTCTTTAAAATAAAATGAAAAAAGAGTTAAAGTTAAGTTAAGAAGAAATTAGTAGATAGAGAAAGTGGAGAAAATGGAAGTGGATATGTACAAAGAAGTTGAAAAAGAGTGAAAGAGATTTGAAAGATTGTGGTGTTGGTAATTTACACTAAAATTAAATGAAATGAAAACTAACACCTAAAAAAGTTACTTACCTCTTCGGCATCTGCTTACCTCTGACCCGTATCGACGATGTACTTTTGCTTGAAGGTAAGCGAATTATGACAAATAGGATCTTGGCCATTCCCGTATTACACTATAAATTGAAGGGGCAAGCTACATCATAGAAATAGATATCTATCACTATAAGCCATCAACGACACTTGCAAGGACAAGGCAACTTCGAGGCTATCGGTTTCATTTGGATCCACAAACACAGAAGAGGGACGTAAACAAAAACAAGAGCAAAGAAGAAAAAGAAACTCGATTCGATTCAAATAACAATGGAAGAAAAGATCACTTATACTGGTGTCACCTTCAGTACAAAATTGCTCATTCCTCCATAAAAGTATCCTCTCCTCTCAATTACATAAAGAAAATAAAAAATCTAAGTTACAAATTAGCCTAAATTCTACTCTCGCTTGATCGTTTCTCTTTTTTTCTTTGAGATTGCAGATATTTATAAGAGAAATGCAGTGGTTAGAGGAGTATGAAGATAGGGAAAGTTGGATATTTCTGAATTTGAATCCTCTCCTTATCTCCAAACTTGATTTGATGTACATATTCAGTTCTTATCTACAGCTTGTTGGCGTATTGATTGCTGAATATAAATTAACAAATGATAGAATTCGAAATAGTGATCAACTTAGGGGTTGTAGCCCTTTAAGTCTTCTTTCTGGATCATCTTGAATCATTAGATTTGAATTTCGGTAGCGAAATATATGATTCAAATACTAAAATGTATATAGTCAGAATTTGAGTCAAATTTGCCTCATCTCATCCGTTGATCTTCTCTCTATCCATTTATCACTTTGGATTTGGACTCTGTATTTGACGTTATCCTCGGTTGATCTTTAGATTTAACCACTTGATTCACCAAAAGCTAAATTTAAGCAATTGAATTGGGATCATCCTCATCTAACCAAATAGATATAGTTAAATCTGAATTTAACTGATATTTATTTGATTTTATCCTCTTTCTCCCCATGATTATCTTATGCAAAATAGACATTTAAGACAAGAAATTTAGCAGATTTATTATATGATAAAGTGAAAATGTAATAAAGAATATTGCAATAAATGTGTGAATTAGGAACGAATACCTAACTGATTAACTTATGGTCAGATTCTGCAATATACTCCTCATGGACAGTCTAACCAGTTAAGAGTCGTCTAGGCCTAAGGTCTACCCCAACTTAGGTTAGATTTTTTTCTTTTTAATTATTTATTTATTTGTTTATTTTTCTTTATTTGTTTTTGAGATATCTTGTTTGATATGGCTTATGACAACAATTTTTTCAATTTAATGATAATCTATATTACACCCCGACCTCTTTTGACTCGGATATTATCAACCCGACATATCATAACTTTAACCAGCCAAGTGTGCCAGATTGATCTTATCGGAATCAATACATGCCCCAGTCCCAATACTATGAATAAGAGTAGAATAATCATCACTACTCTTCACATAGTCAGTGGAATTACAACTCCTCTGAGTCATATTGTCAACCACCATTACAACATTCAGCCTATAATTTTCCTAGTCATGATAAACTAATAGAAGAAAAATCTGAGGTTATGAAAAGTATAGAAGTCACAATTGAGTCCCAAGAACAAAAGCTGAAAATGATGGACTCATAATTCCCACAAGACTCCCAAATCCAATATCCTTACTCCATGTTCCAAGTCCTACAGCAAGAAGAAGAACCTATGGACTCAAATAGGAGTATGAAAAACCTGATTCAGTTTAAAATTTTTTTTTTCCAATCTATCGATTAGAATGCCTAATAGAACTAAAGTTCTTGGGGTGTTTTCTCACCTGGTGCCCTAAGACCGTCCGGTTTGGGAGTCACTGATTAAAGGCTCATTAAATGGGCAGATTAGAATGCCTAATAGAACTAAGGAATAATAGCACAAAAAATATTATAAATAAATAAATAAATAAAATAAGGCATAAGAGTTAGAGTGAAAGAACCCTTTAGTCAAAATTTTACGGTCATGAAGGTGCATATGACTTAAAGTAAGTAATAGACTAGATGAGAAATATAGTTCGACTCCTTACCTTGATTGATAACAAATCTTTTAATAGAGACTAAGTATAGGAATGAAAAAAATTTGATTTTCCTATAATTTATAGATTACTTGAACTCTTACAATAATATTTCAAATATTTTCTCTCTTTTTCAAAATGCTTTACGAAAATATTAACACTTTGTTTCTTTTTTTTTTTTATTTTTGTCAATGTAATTCACTGAAAACTCTCACGAGACAAAACTCATCCTCTAGGGGTGATCTAGAGGTTTAATGGTTATTGCACATACTCAGTGCAATCGCATGACCTGTGAAAGTGGTCTAATAAATTCTTAGGTTTAGTTTTGATGTTTTGCTTAAGGACAAGCAAAAGATAGGTGTGGGGGTGTGATCACACACGTGCGTTTCATGTTTTCATATCATATGTGTCACACTTCTACATTTTTATTTAAATAAACTCTACTATTAATATATTTTCAAGTTTAATGGCGTGAGGGTAATTAAGGAAGAATAAAAAGAGTCAGATTTATCCAATTAAATCTAAAAGTTCAAAAGAATGGAAATCGATTCAAATCCAGAGGTTCTAAGGGCCATCTTATCTGAAGACTAGGTATATCAAATGAGATAATATCATTCAAATTCAAAGAAAAAATAGATTAGAAGAAGACCCTATCGGTTTCATTGAGGATAAAGAAATAGATTGTCAAATCTAAAGCTGAAATTCAAATTCAAAAGAATAAATGGATAGAGAGAATATCAACAGATGAGATGAAGCAATTTAGACTCGGATTCAGACTGGTTACATTTTAGTATTTGAATCATAACTTTCGCTCCCGAAACTCAAATCTAATATTTTAAGATGATCCAAAAAGAAGACTTAAAAGGATATAACTCTTATATTGATCACTGTTTCTAATTCTATCATTTGATAATTTATGTTCAGCAATCAACACGCCAAGAAGCTGCAGATCAGAATTGAATATCCACATCAAATCAAATTTGAAGATAAGGGGAGGAATCAAATTCAGAAATAGCTAGCTTCTCCTATCTTTTTGACTCGTTTCCTTATCCATTTCTATCCTATAAATATCCCACGCATCAGAGGCAAAGGGACGATCAAGCAGAGAATAGAATAGACTTTTTGTATAGGTTTAACTTAGATTTTTCTTTCTCTTTTAAATGTAATTTTTTTATTTTTTTATGTAACTGAGATTGAAGAACAGTTTCATGGGAAAACAAGAGTGATGCTTGTACTGAGGGTGACACCAGTGTGAGTATTCTTCCTTTCTTTTATTGTTATTAAATTCAATCGAAGTTTCTTTTCTACTCATGTTTTTGTTACTTCTCTCTTATGTGTTTGTGAATCCAAACGACTCCAAAAGCTTCGAAGTTGCCTCGCCCTTGTAAGTGTCGTTGATGGCCTATAGTGATGAACAACCATGTCTAAGGTAGTATAGCTTGCACCTTCATTTCATAGTGTAGATCGGGAATGGGAGAGATCTCATCTGTCATGCTTCGCTCACCTTCAAGCAAAAGTACATCGTTGATAAGGATTCCAGGTAAGTCATCAACCAGAAAATGTAGGTAAGTTCTTTTTATTTTTTTATTCCTTTCTTTTAATCCTTTAGTTTAGATCACCACCATCTCCCAACTCTTTTATTCACTCTTTTTAATTTCTTTATATAAATCTATTTTCTAATTCTCCACTTTCTACTTAACTTAACTATAACTCTTTTTTTATTTTCTTTTCAAGAACTAAGAGAAGAACTTTAATCATTTTAAGTGAACCAAAGAGAACTTACAAAAAACTTCCAACGCTAGTCCCTCCTTGTGGATCATGACCCGCATAGCCACTTGCTATAACGGTAGTATTAAGAACTTGCACACATTCTACTCTTAAGTTCTAAAATTCTTATTTTTTTGTGTAGATTTGAACTCAATCAACAGCTCATACGAGAGTATATAGATGTCTTTATTTGGAATTACGAGGAGATGTCGGGCTCGAACCCCAGATTGCTATGCGTCGTCTCAATATCAACTCGGATGTCAAATCAGTCAAATAATAGCAACGATGGTTCTGTCTCGAGATCATGGAAGTAATCGAATCAGAGGTCAAAAACCTCATGGACTCTAGTTTCGTCAGGAAAGAGCAACATCCTGATTGGGTGGCCAATATCGTTACCGTCTCTAAGAAGAAAGGGAAGATCCAGATCTACATCGGCTACCATGATCTGAATGTTGCTTGCCCTAAAGACAAATTTCTTCTCCTGATCACGGATGTTATGATTGACAATATGTGCGGTTTTAAGAGGATGTATTTCATGGATGGTTTTTCAGGATATAATTAGATAAAAAAGTACCCTGAAGTTGAAAAGCACACATCTTTCAGGACACCTTTAGGAGTATACTGCTGCACAGTAATGCCCTTTGGCTTGAAGAATGCTGGTGCAACATATCAATGTGCCATAAATGCGATCTTTCATGAGCATATATGCAAAACAATAGAATTCTATATTGATGATATCGCTGTGAAAAGCCGTGACTAAAGCGATCATCTCGCGGATCTGAAAAGGGTGTTCGACATCATGCAGGCTCACCAGTTGAAGATGAACCCGAATAAATCCATCTTGAAAGTAGCCAGTGCCAAATTCCATGGATTTATCGTTAGCTCCAAAAGAATTCACCTGGATCCAGAGAATATCCGTGCCGTCCAAGAAATGCAACATCTGAGAAATCGTAAAAAACTCAGAGGTCTGCAGGGACAATTGGCATATATCCAGACATTTATATTGAATCTTTCAAGAGACTGCCAACCCTTCAATAATTAATGAAGAAGGGAGTCTCATTCGTTTGGGGCAATGCTTGCCAGGGAGCATTTGAAGATATCAAGGAGTATCTCACACACCCACTGGTTCTGGTAGCTCCAGTATCAAGAAAACGTTTCCTGTTATAGGTTTGACTGATGGATCATTCCTTGGGACCTTTATTAGCTCAAAATAATAATCAAAACCATGAACAAGTGATAGGTAGTAAAAGTGCATATTTATCACTACATTTACTATCATATTTCCCTATTTATTCTTTTAATTATGCACTATTACTAATGTTTTATTATTTAATGTGTGCAGGCCTTGAGTACTTATTTAAATAAAAAATAAAAGCCTAAAAGAAGCCCAGAAGCCCATGAGCAAGCCCATGTGCAAAAAGTGCAATTACTAAAAGAAGAGGACTTCTAGTTAACCCTAATTGCTTGCAGGGCAAGGATAAAGATAAAAGGAGAAGGGTGAAAAGATAAATTCGTTTTAAAAGATTTGGAAGATTTGGATTTAGGGTAACTTGCTTCCCAAGTTATCCCGAATTTTCAAAATAAAGAGCAGATATACAACTTCCAGAAGGATATACCCAGATGGACGGACCAGAAGAGGCCACACACGAAAGCGCGTGGCCAGAGACCACACTATGGCCGCGGAAACGCGGCCATAGCCGCGTTTCCGCGGCACTATGGACGAGTCTGGTGATAAGATTTTGTGGGAGAGTTGTATTGGGACTCTACTTCTTCCAGCGTCTATAAATACCCCTGCAGAGCAACAGAGAGGCGAACAGTCGAGTATAGAGACAAATTTGGGGTTTTTCTTAGGCTAACTTGTAGATTGTAATTTAGGTTTTATTTTCTTTTTTGTAATTTTTAATTTTCTTTATGTAACTGAGAGGAGAGGATACTTTCATGGAGGAAGGAGATCAAACTTGTACTGAAGGTGACATCGGTGTAAGTAATCTTTTCTTCCATTGTTAATTGAATCAAATCAAAGTTTATTCTTTTTTTTCTATTTTTGTTTCCCTCTTTTGTGTTTGTGGATCCATATGAAACCAAGAGCTTCGAAGTTGCCTTCTCCTTGCAAGTGCCGTTGATGGTTTATGGTGATGAAGATCTATTTCCATGGTAGTATAGCTCGCCCTTTTATTTGTAGTATAGATCGGGAATAGAGAAGATCTCATATTCCATGCTTCGTTTGCCTTCAAAGAAAGGTACATCATTGACACGGTTCCAAGGTAAGCAGACGCCAAAGAGGTAAGTAAGTTTTTAGTTTTTTGTCTTTCTTTTAATTTTAGTATAAATCACAATATTCTCAATCTTTTTCACACTTCTTCTTTTTCATTGGAAATATCATTGTAAATATCATTATAAATAAAAAAGGAGAGAACTTACTAAACAAGCTTCCATCGCTAGTCCCTTCCTATGGATCACGACCCGCATAGCCACTTGCTATAGCGGTAGAATTGAGTACCTTGCACATCCTTTTCTTAAATCTGAAATACTCTATTTTGTGTGCAGGTAAAATCTCAATCAAAATTTTGGCGCCGTTGTCGGGGAGGGACGGTAAGTTTCTCTCTAAAAAAAAACTAATTTTTTTATTCTTTATGTTTGCAGGTTCAGAGAACATGAAATCTAACAGCAGCAAAGGACACATAGCAACTCTGTGCCTCTGCCCTCGAAGGCAGAGCAGCAGAGACTACTACAGAGCCGCGTTTGCGCGGCAATAGCCGCGTTTCTGCGGCCTGTGTAGTTCACTACTCACTCTGTTTTCTGCAGGTTGCTGCAAATTGAAAGATTTGTTTACTGCTCTGTTAACTTTTCTCTGTGATCACCCTGCACACTGCTAATTAATTAACAGAAACCTATTTGTTGAAAAAAAAAATTAGACTCTTGCATATAGGCACGTGTCTATTTAATTTTTTTTAATTTCTATTGAAGAGTGCTGGAGACAAGATACGTTCGCATTGCATATAGACTAGGAAGCACCCTTGGCTGATTTACTGCTTTTGAGTGAATATTTGTCTATTGCTTTACACGTGCACTAAATTGACTTAAGGGCTTGTCCTATAAATAAGATAAGGTGGAGATTTTATCACCCTTCCTTGGCCCACAAACAATCTCCTCACTCACTAACCCAAGCCTAACTAAAAATGAGTAGATGTTGGCCCTAGGGACATCTCGGACCCAATTAGGAGATTATCCTAAGGGGGAACGATGTTAGAATTTGACTCCTGTCAAATCAGTGTCTAGGAAGGGGATTGAGGGCCGAAAGCCCGAAGATTGGTGGTTATTTAATTAAGGAACGTCTTTGACGGAAAATCTCCCACCAATCTTGCCCTGACCTGGCTGATTAGCTTGTGGTCAAAGTCTACATTATACCTCCCGTGGACAGTCTAACCAGTTAGGAGTCGTCTAGGTCATAGGTCTACCCTAACTTAGGTTAGAATTTTTTTTATTTGCTTATTTGTTTGTTTTCTTTTTCTTTGTTTGTGTTTGTGATATGGCTTATAACAACAATTTTTTAAATTTTAATAATAATCCATATTACACACCCAAACCTCTTTTTCGGATATTACCAACCCGACATATCATAACTTTAACCAACCTAGTGTGCCGGAGTGGTCTTATCCGAATGAATATAACCCATGCCCCCCATCTTATGACCATAATTTCCATAACAATTTCAACTCTTTACAGGGTCCATAGGGATTCACCTCCCCCGAGTCCAATTTTCAACCAACTTGTCCTCCTTATCCACCTTGTCCACAATATTTTCAAGATTCATACTCAGATCCACCAGTTCAAAATAGAAAACCATCTATCTTGGAAATGATGAGTATGCATGAGTCCAAGCAACAATCACCATCAGTCTTGGACATGATGATGCATGAGTCCAAGCAATAATCACAGAATCTGATCGACTCACAATTTCATCATGACTGTCGCAACAACACTTCATCTTTTCAAGTCCATCACAACAAAATGATGCACCAATCGACTATGAAAAGATGCTTGAAGCCATGACTCAGGCTAGAATCGCTCGTGATCATGAAATAGATATGATGGTTCAAACTTTACATTCTCACCATTCGGCCATTTCTGATAACCATTCTATTAGAGCTGAAGAGTCACGTTGCTTTGAAAAACAAGATTCTATTTTAGTACAATCATTTGAACTTGCCCAAACTCCAAATTTTGAAAATGACATTGACAGTTTGGCAAGTTATTCATTTCCTGAAATAGAACTTGAGAATGACTATGATCCTGACCCTCAACTTGGTTATTCAATTCTACTTCCTGATTCAATAATAACTCCGGTGTCTTCACCTGATTTCAATTTTTTTCCCGAGTCAACATTGAATCCTGTGCCAATTCAAAATGAAATTGAATCACCCATTTTTGATGATCATATTGAACTTGACCAATTTTATAATTTTAAAAATCCCATGGATAAATTGGCAAGTTCTCATTTTTATGACATTGAACTCAATGAGAAATGTGACCTAGATTCTCAAATCTGTGATCAAGTTCAAATTCCCGAATCAATATTGACTCCTATTTTGTTACCCGACTTAGGTATATTTTAGAGTCAGTTTTGATTCCCACACCTATCATTCCTAACTTGAATCACCAATATTAAGTCACATTCCATTGTGGGAAAATGATTGTGGACTTACGTTTTAACTTTTTGATTTGGACCCACTTCTTGAACCAAGCTCGACTCCTGAACCTTTGCTTGATTTAAGTTACTTTCCTAAGTCGGTATTCGTTCCCGTACTTCTTAAGTCCAAGTCAATCATTCCATCTTTTCACACTCCATTTTAGGACAAGGCGGTTGACACAATTGACTCTGAAAATAATTATGAGATTTGGAAATTTGATGGGGTGGAAGTTTTAATAAAAAATGTTCATACAGACATCATTTTAGTGGGTTATACAAGAGAGATTTCTGGTGGGTTCCTCCGAATTCCACAAAAAGTAGATTGGGCCGCATTCCGTGGACCAATTAGACCACCACGGGCACCACCACCTTGAGGTAACATCTGCCTTCCCTTTCTTCTTTTTCATGCATAATGCATTCATTCATACATTGAGGACAATGCATGAGATAAGTGAGGGGGAGTTTACTAACATACTGACATAGGTAGATACTAAAAAAAAAAAATTGAAAAAAAAGGGGACAATACTTTGACTTATCTTTTGAAAGAAATCTAAGTTAGTCTTAAGAATTAGGAAATCATGATTAGAATTTCTAAAAACTTGCCCAAATAAATAAATTGCTGAATTTTTAGGTATAGGAGGAGAAATTGAATAATTTTAGTCTTAATTTTTACCTTAATGAAATGTGCATGCCTAATACACTTACACATCTAGGATTCTAAAACAAAGACTCGTGTGCCCTATAAAAAATAATACTAAAAAAATATTAAAAAATTCACTAATTAAGCTGAATACATGTGCCTCAAGAAGCATAAGTATTCACGCCTAAAGGTGATTGTATTAATAAAAACCTTAGTTTTGTGGCCTAGTTCACTCGAATCCTTAAGTCCGTGGGGTGTTTTCTCACCTGGTGCCCTAAAACCGACCGTTTGGGAGCCACCGACTTTAAGTTCGCTACATGGGTGATTTCGCTACATGGTGGATTAGAAAGCCTAAGAAAACTAAGAAAAATTACTTATGTACTAACACATCTAATAGTCAATTAGTTAGGTATGAGGGCCTCAAGAAGCCTTCATGCTTACACGAAAGAA